>CM035152.1:43654206-43808503 GCA_020205615.1 Panax quinquefolius
TTAAAGATGACTTCCCAGTACCGTTCATCCATGTGTTGATAGACAATACGACTTGGTTAGTTCTTCCTCTACTTTAGAAAGATCAGCTTGCTTAGTTATTCTTCTTCTCTTCAAAGTACTTATTTTTCTGTTTTCTTATCAACAAACTGTGATTTCATCTCTTTGCATCTCTCTTCTTTCTCATTGTTCATTTCATTTAGTCGTTTCTTTAGTGATTTGAATACTGTTTTTCCAATGTAATTTAAACTAGACAAGTCTTCAATATCAATTGGTTCACTATCCACCCAGTCACCGGAACGAAATACTGGGTTTCTCTTGTTACCCAGCTTAATCCCAATAGTTTTTATTCTTTCTTCCTCGCCGACGGAAAGCTTTTTGAAATTTACCTTGAATTTACATAAATTCTTTACCGGTATTTTAGTATCTGGATTCTTGAACAGTCACTCAAATATATCTTTTCTAAGATGATCCTTCAAAGGTCCCTTGAACTTGAGTACTTCTTTTTTATCTTTTATTCGGTAGAAATAGGATTTCGGTGCTAAAAAGTATCCTTCTAGGAGAAATTCCTCTAGCTTAAACTTACCTAAAGAAGAAGGAGAGACTTCTTCATCTCGGTATAGGCTACCAAGCACAACCGAGTCGATGTCCGTGTAGTAGTCATCCTCTCTTGAGATATAAGGGTACATATAGATCCTAGCATAGGCGGTGATCGCAGCTGACTAGTTGACAAATTGAGTTCTCCGTGGCTTCCAATAATCTGGGCCCTTATCGGTATTGCTATGGAAAGAAATGACGTATTTGTTCTCATAAAGCAATTCACGAATATAATATCACTATACCCGAGCAGATGTTTTTTTATTTTCATCGTTGAGCTCATTATTGTGCTTTTAGGGTTAATGCCAAATCTACCGTATAAGCGAAATTCATAAGGATCTTGTACACATAGGCCATTGCATCATTCTTTTCTTTCTTTGCCTCTAACCTGCTCTCAAAGAGTGAGCTAACAAAGTCCTTGAATGGGCTTTCTTTCCACTCAAAAAAGTAGCCTGAGATTGGGATCACAGTGTAGCCAATGTCTCTTGCATACTTTAATTCCTCACTAAAGTACACTCCAATAAATTCCCAGGTCAGAAAGATGAGAGTGTTTTCCTTGTTTCGAAAGGGTAGAAAGGACTTATTGATAGTCTTCGGACATTCCACATATGACTCAATAAAGCCAAACATGCCCCTAGCAAGATCAGAAGTGGTCAGAGCTGTATTTGCCGAGGCAAGGAAATGAGCATATCGTTACATTGTAGCTGACGTTGCAACAACCATGGAGCCAACGAACTAGTAGTGTGTCCAGATTTAATGAGCTTTAGGCAAAAGGGTTAGGAAGGGAAAATGCTCATGTTTAATAATAGCTGACGTTAGGATTTATCGCTGGGAGAAAGGGCAAATGCTCATGATAAAGGATAAAGAGCTTACCGTTGCAACATACTCATGAGCATACATAAATCTATGTGATCATGAGCATGCATCCTTTAACAAGCATTAGCTCTACTGGAAAAGGATTCAATCCAGCCAAGGGTTCCCCTATGGCTACCTTGTTACGACCTCACTCCAGTCACTAGATTTTGAAAGTAGTATGCACACAAGCCAATCATATTTGATGATAAAGCATATACTTTGTAACAATCTTATTCATTTATTAATAAAAATTATTAATTTATTAAAGGCTTTTAATTATCTACATGATGTTATTTTATGATATGTGATAAACCCATAGTTTTAAGCAATGCTTTTAGAATAATGATGATGATCATTCTAATGAGATCTAAATTCTTAGAAAGCTTAAAATTAAAATAGTTCCCAATCGTTGGATTACTAAATTGTGGATTAGTGAATCCGGATAGATTGGTACATACGTTGCTTGCTCATTGGATGAGGATGATTGATCTCATGATCATTTGTGAGGAGACACTAAAGCAAGTATGTAGGTGCTTATTGGAGAATAAGTTCACTGAACGTGGCTTGCTAAGGAATACCTAATGGAGTTTTACTTGTCTCTCAATAGGAATTCCTGTAGTGATAGTAGTACAAGTGATCCTTGGACTTGAGATCATCATAGTATCTTGTGTATGATGAGTTGTACTTTGACTTATTCCTTAAGACCCTTAGGGTATATCAAAGGGTATGCTTGGGTATAATAAGTTGTACATAGAGATAATGTATGATCAATAATGAATCTACCACTTCTAGTAAAAGAAGAGAAATGTCCTATGTGATTCGATAAATGACAACTCAGTAGTCCTTGGCCAAGGCAGAATGAAATTAGAAAGGAGTTTCTAATTTGCATTATTTGGAGTTGTGCATTTAAGGATCGAAATACATATAATTAAATAAAATAAGACTTGACGAAATTCCATGCCTTATATTTAATTGGGACATTGTATGGTGGAAGGATTGAATTGTGCGGTAACTATTTACTCAAAGGTTCTTTTATGATTAATGTTGAAATCTATATTATCTGGAAAGTCGTTGATCGCTAGGGAGGCTTATCCCTATTGTAGAATAAATATTATTTATTTAAATAAATTAATAGTTTAATTTATTTATTTAAATAAGATTAGAATTGTTCTAATTGATTTATTCACAACCTAGGTTAATATGGAGAACCTAAAGGGTCACACCATAAAAAAGGAAGAATAATTATTTAAGAAGTTAATGACATAATCGTAATAATAAATTAAGTATATTTAATTTAATCTATGGTGATAGAATAAATTAAATAGCTTAATATTTATTATTTAATATTTTAGAAATATTAAATATAAATTAATAAGAGGAGTCTTATTATTATTATTACTATTATTATTATTATTTAATTCCTAAAAGAGTTTGAGAATTAATTAATAAAAGTACTCTCACATATTCCTAATAAGATTAGGAGGTTAAATTAATTAAAAGAATTTAATTAATAATCCCTAATAAGATTAGGGAGCTTAATTAATTAAAAAAATTTAATTAATTAAATAAAACCCAATTCCTTAATTGTTAAGGAGGGTTGCTGTAAGACCCCAACTTATTATTAATGAAATTTAATTTTCTCTATTTATTATTTTGAAATATTAAGGAGAGTACACCTTTTCTATAGAGATAGAAAACTAGGGTTTTGCCAAATACCCATCTTCTTGAATTCTTCTTCTTCTTCCTCGGTGGATTACCTCTAGAGGCTAAACACTTGGATGGCTAACGTTGATCAAAGGAAGGAATCAAACCCGGTGGATTCAAGTTGAACGCGAAAAGGATTGGAGGTGAACTTGTACCTGAGGAAGCTCGGATCTCCAAGGGTATGATTCTTGTTCTTTCTTTTCGTTTAATTAATAATTGCGCATAAAGGATGATCCGGGTATATGATTTGTAAAATTTTAAACTCTGATTTTTACACGTTTCCGCTTATTTTTATAATTTGATTACGTTCATGAATATTACAAACCTAACAGTGGTATTAGAGCCAAACCTTTATGCGAATTATTAATTGTTTTAATTTGATATGTAAATTGATATGTGTTTAGAATAATTTAATTGAGCATAATTTTGTTGTATAAAATAAAAAAATGGAAATCAAAAGTTGTTGTGCAACTGTTGCGGATCTGTTATTTAATTCTGTTGCAGAATGACGAATCTTTACATGATTTCCGTGTAATATTGAATAACAGGTTAGCAATCACTTTCGGCTTTTCCCTTTTAAAAGTGCAAGTGATTCACGTTTATATGTGATATAAACATTGATGATTAAAGTAATCATTAGTTTGTAATGATTAAAGTAATCATTAGCATGTTATTTATAAAAAAAGGGAGAAAGCAGGAGGTGTTTATATATATAATATATATTAACGTAATATATATTTATATATATAATAATTTTATAATTAAAATAAAATATTTATTTTAATCTTAAAATAAAAGGTTTATTTTAATATTAAAATATAAAGTTTATTTTAATTTTAAAATTAAAATTTCATGCTAACTAATTAGAGTTGGAATTGGATTCCATAATAGCTAATTGGAGTTGAAATTGGATTCTATCTTTCCTTAAATAAAGGAGTTTATTTAGATATGAAATAAGATTTCATATTATTCAAAATAAAAGAGTTTATTTGCGAATAGGAAAGAGAATCCGTATTTCATAAATAAAGGAGTTTATTTAGATATGAAATAAGAATTCATTTTATTCAAAATAAAAGAGTTTATTTGTGAATAGGAAAATAATCCGTGTTTTTTTTTGATAAAGGATTTTTTTTACTTGGAATTGATTCCATAATTAATTAAAATAAAGGAGTTTATTTTGATTAAAGATTTTGATTAAAATAAAATAGTTTATTTTATTCAAAATTGAATAAATTAAAATAAAATAGTTTTATTTTGATTTAAATTTGAATTAAAATAAAGGAGTTTATTTTGATTCAAAATTAGATTTTATACTAAATTTGCCCATTAAATGATATCAATATATATATTGAATGTTTATTATTCATGAGATGAATGTTATTTATTGATGCATATGATGATGTGTATGATAATAAATGGGATTGATTATGGACTATTGACCAATATGATTGGATTTTATTTCAGTTGGATGCATGAATGTATGAGTTTTATTAAATGGGGTCTGCGTACCTCGTCTTCTCTAATTTTTCTAAATGTAAATTCTATCTCCCTCATATGTACTTCCCCTTGACTGCTGATCATGGTTTCTATTTATTTTAAAATAGTTTTGTAATAGGAATAATTAGAATTAATTTTGAAGAATTGGAGATCAAGGAGTAAGGAGCGCTCGAAGACCCGTTTGTAATGGAGCCCGGGTTTAAATGTAATAGTTATATTTAAATATTAATTCTTGCACCCCTAGGGTTTGACCTTTTGGTTCACTTGGTGGCTCTAGTGAACCAAACTAGAATAAAAGTTCATAATCAATCCGAGTAGAATATAGTATTCTATATGTGCATGCTTATACTATATATATATATATATATATATATATATATATATATATATATGCGCATGCGCGCTAAACAAGATGAGACAAATTAATTACAAACCCCTCAAATTTTTTATATTAAGTCCTAAGCGTTCAAAGATATTTGGAATATCGAACGTCGCCTTCTAGCATGATAAAATTAATAGAGTATTAAATATTTAATATGAGTTTGTTGTGTCACCACAAGGCAAGTATTAAGTATTTAAGATGTTAATTTATCACATTTGATGCTTATAAAGAAAATTGAACAGTATTGTTTTGTTGTGTCACCACAAGGATAATATTTTTCTTTTTTGAATATATGGAGTGCTAGGTTGGACTTAACTTGGATAATTTTGATTCGGATGTGCCACCACTTGATCAAAATAATCTAAGAGGCAAAATACAAGGAGTTGCATAGTTGATGTAATTGACAAGAGTTGTCTACCTATTTATTTATATATAGTTTGTTGTGTCACCACAAGGCTATATACATTTGAAATGAGATCCTTATTTTCACTAGCAAATTTTTAATTAGATTTTGCTGAACTATATAAGTGAGGGTAATATAGATTGATGAAAATAGTGGGAGATACTGTTAGGTTTGTAATATTCATGAACGCAATTAAATTGTATAAAGTAAGCGGAAACGTGTAAAATCAGAGTTTAAAAATTTTACAAACCATATACCCGGATAATCCTTTATGCGCAATTATTAATTAAACGAAAAAGAAAGAACAAGAATCATACACTTGAAGATTCGAGCTTCCTCAGGTACAAGTTCACCTCCAATTCTTTTCGCGTTCAACTTGAATTCACCGGGTTTGGTTCCTTCTTTTGATCAACGTTAGCCACCCAAGTGTTTGGCCTCTAGAGGTATCCACAAAGGAAGAAGAAGAATTCAAGAAGATGGGTGTTTGGCAAAACTCTAGTTTTCTATCTCTATAGAAATACTCTCCCAACTATTGGAATTACGTATGTTGTTAAAAAGTCAACAACCCTCTCACCCATAATAAGACTCCTCTTATTTATAGATGTGGGCAACTCTCCTTAACAATTAAGGAATTGAGTTTTATTTAATTAATTATTTTTTTTTAATTAATTAAGCTCCCTAATCTTATTAGGGATAATTAATTAAATTCTTTTAATTAATTTGCCTCCTAATCCTATTAGGATATTTGAGAGTACTTTTATTAATTAATTCCCAAACTCATTTAAGAATTAAATAATAATAATAGTAGTAATAATAATAATAAGACTCCTCTTATTAATTTATATTTAATATTTTCAAAATATTAAATAATAAATATTAAGCTATTTAATTTATTCTATCACCATAGATTAAATTAAATATACTTAACTTATTATTACGATTATGCCATTAACTTCTTAAATAATTATTCTTCCTTTTATGGTGTGACCCTTTAGGTTCTCCATATTAAACCGGTTGTGAATAAATCAATTAGAATAATTCTAATCTTATTTAAATAAATAAATTAAACTAATAATTTATTTAAATAAATAATATTTATTCTACAATAGGGATAAGCCTCCCTAGCGATCAACGACTTTCCAGATAATATAGATTTCAACATTAATCATAAAAGAACCTTTGAGTAAATAGTTACCGTACAATTCAATCCTTCCACCATACAATGTCCCAATTAAATATAAGACATGGAATTTCTGACAAGTCTTATTTTATTTAATTATATGTATTTTGACTCTTAAATGCACAACTCCAAATAATGCAAATTAGAAACTCCTTTCTAATTTCATTCTGCCTTGGCCAAGGACTACTGAGTTGTCATTTATAGAATCACATAGGACATTTCTCTTCTTTTACTAGAAGTGGTAGATTCTTTATTGATCATACATTATCTCCATGTATAACTTATTATACCCAAGCATATCCTTTGATATACCCTAAGGGTCTTAAGGAATAAGTCAAAGTATAACTCATCATACACAAGATACTATGATGATCTCAAGTCCAAGGATCACTTGTACTACTATCACTACAGGAATTCCTATTGACAGGCAAGTAAAACTCCATTAGGTATTCCTTAGCGACCCACGTTCAGTGAACTTATTCTCTAATAAGCACCTACATACTTGTTTTAGTGTCTCCACACAAATGATCATGAGATCAATCATCCTCATCCAATGAGCAAGCAACATATGTACCAATCTATCTGGATTCACTAATCCCCAATTTAGTAATCCAACGATTGGGAACTATTTTAGTTTTAAGCTTTCTAAGAATTTAGATCTCATTATAATGATCATCATCATTATTCTAAAAGCATTGCTTAAAACTATGGGTTTGTCACATATTATAAAACAGCATCATGTAGATAATTAAAAGCCTTTAATAAATAAATACTTTTTATTAATAAATGAATAAGATTGTTACAAAGTATATGCTTTATCATCAAACATGATTGGCTTGTGTGCATAATACTTTCAATCTCCCACTTGCACTAAAGCCAATCGTCATGGTATCTCATACTCTTCTTCTCTAAGTGACGATTATCCTGCTGTTGGATAAGCTTCAGTAAATGGATATGTAATGTTGTTCTTGAGAGTCCACTATCTCCATAGCGATTTCTCATCTTTCAATGATTCTTATAATCAAATGAAAGTGCTACAACACATGTTTAGATCCAAGATGAGACTTAGAAACTATTCCTAGTTTTGTAATGAACTTTTCATCCAAACAATCAACTTGCAGCTTCATTTATAGCTATATACTTTGTCTTTATTACTAAACCAACAACTCTTTGCTGTTTGGAACCTTTCCAATTCACTGCACCATTGTTCAAGGTAATGATTTACCTTAAAGTGGATTTTCTGTCCTCTTGGTTCGTCTGAAAAACTTGAGTCTGTTAAGCCCTCTAGTTTTAATTCAGATCCACCATGAATATGATCACATCCTTAGTGCCGGTTAAGTACTTTAAGATGTTTTTCACTGCCTCACAATGAACTTCTCCAGAATATGACTGATCAACATCAGGTCTCGTATATTTCATTGCATACATGATAGTTACTCTTGCGATCTCTCTTTTAGGAGTCTATGGGGACTATTAAGAGAGATACACTCCAAGGCTCATCAACATGAGATATCTGTTGGAGTTTGCCATGTTAAACAACTTTAGCATCAAATGAATATACGTTCCTTGGGTTAAGCCGAGCAACCTTTTAAATCTATCTATATAGATTTGCATCCCCAATTTAGATACTCTTCCCAAATCATTCATGGAGGAATGTTTAGACAACTTTATCTTTACTGATTGTAGCATTGGTATGTTATTCCTTATCCATAGTATATCAACATATAATACTAGGAATGTCACGACGCTCCCACTGATCATTTTGTACACACTTGGTTCATTCTTATTTTTGATAAAATCAAACTCTTTTGATTGTCTCATCAAGACGAATGTTCCATATTTGAGAAGCTTGCTTCAATCCATTTCTTTGAGTGTCTACAACTCTTCCTCATCGTATGTAACTGGATCATCATCTTCTATGATGCGTACCTCATCATCATCATCCATGATGAATCCATACCTCCCAGGTATCTTCGGTACTATTACAGATTTATGATTCGATTGTGGTACAATAGGTCTATCTACAGGTTCCTCTTATTTGACTTATAGTGTTTTGTGGTTCTTGAACTCTTCAAGATCTATTATCCTCCCACTAGCCCCTTTAATGATAAACATCTTTATCTTAGAAGGCAGCGTGTTTCGCAACAAACACCTTTTGCAAAGTAGGATTATAGAACATATACCCTAAACTTACTTTAGGATGTCCCATAAATCTGTACATGTCAAATCTTGTTCCAAGCTTATCCTTTGAAACCGTTTCACATAAGTTGGACAACCCTTTATCTTAACATACTTAAGATTAAGAATCCTCCCTGTCCATAACTTTTATGGAGTCTTGAAATGGATTTTGAGGTTACCTTTTTAAATGATATGTCTGACCATTTCTAGGACATTACCCTGTAAGGATACTTTGGAATGTCTTGTGAAATCATTATGGACCGCACCATGTCTAATAAGGTACGATTTTTCCATTCAGATACATCAATCAATTATTGCATATCAGGATGTGTCCATTATGAGAAAACCATTTGAGATGATCTGGAAACTTATTGCACAAGTATTTATTCCTTGATCTAATCAAAGAATCTTAATACTTTGTCAATTTGTTTCACTTCTGAATTCTTTGAACCTTTCAAATAATTCACACTTATATTTCAACAAATACATACATTCAACTCTTTGAATGATCATCTCCTTTTCTTATACTAGTTTGTTCAATTTGCAAAATATATTTTTCACGTAAGTCAAGTATACAAAATCCATTAAGTAATATTCCAGTTCTATACAAAACATTATTATTATAACTAGAACAACAATTGTTCTTAATTATAATACCAAAGATTTCATTGTCCAACAATAAAATGGAAATAATGTTTCCAACGAGAACTGGAATACAATAACAACTTATTGACTTAATAGACTTGCCCGTAGTAGGCATTGCTAAATTATAAGTTCCTATATGGCTAATCGCAAAGAACCTTTGCTTCATTTCCCACACATAGGTTTACTTATATTTGTTTAGCTTTTACTTACATTTGGTCCTTCATAAATCTATATTTATGATAACCAAAGTCGGTATCCAATACCCAAGTAGAACCTTGACTTAAAGAAAAATTTATATTAAATCATGAACAAATT
The DNA here is from genome assembly GCA_020205615.1 of Panax quinquefolius. NCBI lineage: Eukaryota > Viridiplantae > Streptophyta > Magnoliopsida > Apiales > Araliaceae > Panax > Panax quinquefolius. The sequence continues at coordinate 43,663,960 of CM035152.1, forward strand.
TGTATTTATAACCGAAACTTCACTAAGCTTCTTTGATTAGCCTCTGAAAGATGTTTTTCGCAGTTTCTTTCCAGTGTCCAGGCTTATTGCAGTGGAAGCAAACTCCTTTGCTATCCGTCTCAGTTTTGTTCTTATTATCCTTTGTTTTTGTCTTTCTATTTACCTTCTTAGAATTGTTCTTCTTTTCAGAAGATACTTTGGCCCCTACCAGTAAGACATGGTCTTTCTTGATTGGAAAGTAACTCTCAACATTTTTCAACATGTTAAGCAAATCAGCAAGGCTGATATCTAGCTCGTTCATATGAAAAATTCACAACAATTGTAAAAGGAGTCCGGGAGTGAGTGCAAGATCGAATCTTGGTTCAACTCTCCATCCATGAAAAAACCAATTATCCTAATTGTTCAATCAAATTGATCATGTTTTGGACATGTGTCTGTACTGTAGTGTCATTGGTCATTCTAGATCGGAAGAGCTCCTTAGATATCTGATATCTATCAGTCCTACTTTCTTCACCATCAACTACTTGATGTGCAGGGATATAGTAAGAGCATCCATAGTTTCATGCTGACGCTGAAGCTCGTTACTCATGGATGCGAGCATGATGCATTGAGCCAACTATGCATCATCTTGCCACTTTCTAAAAGTAGCAATCTCTTCCTTAGAGGCATTGTCTGCAATCATTGCAGGGATAGGCTTATTAAGGACATAAGATAACTTTTCAACCATGAGAACTATTCTCAAATTCCTTAACCAATCCATTTAATTTGGTCTGGTTAAATAACATCTAATATGCTACGCAGTGATAGTAATTTAGACATTGTAAAATTCTATAAATGAATTTGTAATTAACAATATTTTAACATACATTCTTTTATTAATTACCAAAATAAATTAGGTCTTGTTTTAAATTGGTATCTCCCACTATTTTCTTCAAACTATATTACCCTCACTTATATAGTTCGGCAAAATCTAATTAAAGATTTGCTAGTGAGAATAAGGATCCCATTTTAAATGTATATAGCCTTGTGTGTGCACAACAAACTATATATAAATAAATAGGTAGACAACTCTTGTCAATTACATCAACTATGTAACTCCTTGTATTTTGCCTCTGAAATCATAATGGTCAAGTGTGTGCATATCCGAACTAAAATGATTTAAGTTAAGTCAGACCCAACATTTCCATATAAGTGAAGAGAAAACTACAGCCCTTGTGTGTGCACAACAAAGCAGTAATGTTCAATTCCTTATAAACATCATATGTAATAAAAACAACATCTTAAATATTTAATACTCGCCTTGTGTGTGCACAACAAACTCATATTAAATATTCAATACTCTATTGTTTCTATCATGCTGGAAGGCGACGTTCGATATTCCAAATATCTTTGAACGTTACAACTTAATATAAAATATTTGAGGGGTTTGTTATTAATTTATCTCATCTTGTTTAGCGCGCATGCATATATATATATAAAATACGCGTCATATTAATAAACATGCGAAGCATGTTTGCATAATATATAATATATATAGTATAAGCATGCACATATAGAATACTATATTCTACCTGGATTGATTATGGACTTTTATTCTAGTTTGGTTCACTAGAGTCACCAAGTGAACCAAAAGTTCAAACCCTAGGGGTGCAAGAATTAATATTTAAATATAACTATTACATTTAAACCCAGGCTCCATACAAACGGGTCTTCAAGCGCTCCTTTCTCCTTGATCTCCAATTCTTCAAAATAATTCTAACTATTCCTATTACAAAACTATTTAAAATAAATAGAAACCTTGATCAGCAGTCAAGGGGAAGTACATAGGAGGGAGTTAGAATTTACATTAAGAAAAAATTAGAGAAGACGAGGTACGCAGACCCCATTTAAAAAAAAACCCATACATTCATGCATCCAACTAAAATAAAATCCAATCACATTGGTCAATAGTCCATAATCAATCCCATTTATTATCATACATATCACCATATGCATCAATAAATAACATTCATCTCATGAATAATAAATATTCAATATATATATTGATATCATTTAATGGGCAAATTTAGTTAGTATAAAATCTAATTTTGAATCAAAATAAACTCCTTTATTTTAATTCAAATTTAAATCAAAATAAAACTATTTTATTTTAATTTATCCAATTTTGAATAAAATAAACTATTTTATTTTAATCAAAATTTTCAATCAAAATAAACTCCTTTATTTTAATTAATTATGGAATCCAATTCCATGAAAAAAAACAAACTCCTTTATTAAAGGAAACACGGATTCTCTTTCCTATTCACAAATAAACTCCTTTATTTTAAATAATATGAAATCTTATTTCATATCTAAATAAACTTCTTTATTTAAGGAAAGACCGATTTTTTTTCTATTCACAAATAAACTCCTTTATTTTGAATAATATGAAATCTTATTTCATATCTAAATAAACTCCTTTATTTAAGGAAAACATAGAATCCAATTTCAACTCCAATTAGTTATCATAGAATCCAATTCCAACTCTAATTAGTTAGCATGAAATTCCAATTTTAAAATTAAAATAAAACCTTTTATTTTAAGATTAAAATAAACTTTTATTTTAAAATTAAAATAAACTTTTATTTTAATTATAAAATTATTAAAATATTATATATATATATATATATATATATATATATATATATATATATATAAAACCGTAATGCGATTAGTATTAAAATATATATAATATATATTACTTTTGTAAAGCTTCTAATCTCGCTTTGTGAATTCTCAGAACCATGTAAAAGACATCACATATAACTTTCTTATCCTGGGCCACGTGAATCATGATTATTTTCCTTGAAGTTCAAACAACTTATATATATATGATTATAGGATTAACGTTTTTCAAGAATAAACAGTCACGGAAATAACAAAACCACGGAAACAAGTTACGCAATTTTTGTTTGTTTTTTTTTAAAATAAATTTTATTCAATAAATTATGCCCAATTAAATTGTTCTAAACATATATCAATATACATATCAAATTAAAACAATTAATAATTCGCATAAAGGTTTGGCTCGATACCACCTTTATTGGTTTGTAATATTCATGAACGATCAAATTGCACAAAAGTAAGCGGCGTGTAAAATCAGAGTTTTAAAATTTTACAAACCATATACCCGGATCATCCTTTATGCGCAATTATTAATTAAACGAAAAAGAAAGAACAAGAATCATACCCTTGAAGATTCGAGCTTTTTCAGGTACAAGTTCACCTCCAATCCTTTTCGCGTTCAATTTGAATCCACCGGGTTTGGTTCCTTCCTTTAATCAACGTTAGTCACCCAAGTGTTTGGCCTCTAGAGGTGATCCACCAAGGAAGAAGAAGAATTCAAGAAGATGGTTGTTTGGCAAAACCATAGTTTTCTATCTCTATAGAAATAATCTCCCAACTATTGGAATTACGTATGTTGTTAAAAAGTCAACAACCCCCTCACCCATAATAAGACTCCTCTTATTTATAGATGTGGGCAACTGTGACGCCCCCAAAATAGGTATACACAACACCCATTCCGAGTCGCCAAATACATGGTACAAGAAGCAAACTACAACTTCAATAATACAAATGTCGTGTGAAATACGACAATATATACTGTGAGTTTAAATATAATATTGTCTTCTAGACAATATCCACACGCAAATAAATCCCCATCATAATTATTGATACATTATTTTACAAAAATGGTGAGGACTACTAAACAACTCTCTCTGAACCTTCATTCCATACCCCGACTAAGTACTCGCTACATTCTCGCCTCCCGAGAAGAAAAATGGAACAACAAGGAAAAGGGTGAGCTCAACTAGCCCAAAGAAAAGAATATTATGACTAAGATAATATACAACAAATTATCGTTAGTCTTCAACAGGAAAAATCTAATAGAATACAATAGACAACAAATTTTAAATCAATATTCGCAATGGAGATAATAATTCATTAGAAGAGTTAAGTAGAGAATGCAAACTACTATCTTCATGTATGAATTTAAAAGTTCATTGTCTATCTTTTATCCTGTAACATCAATCAATATACATCTGAAATCAAATATTCATCTTTGCACTACAGTCAAAGATATTCATCGATTAATCATGTTCATTTAAACACTGCTCATCTTTGCACTACAGTGCCAAAGATATTAATCGACCTCGTATGTTCATCTCAACACTGCTCATCTTTGCACTACAAGCCAAAGATATTCTTCGAAAATCATTCATCTTTGCACTACTGCCAAAGATATTCAATAATATCATCATTTAAGACCGAGGATGATGAAAATATTTTTAAAGAACGAATCCAAAGAAACAAAATGACAAGGATTAAGGATTAAGGATTCGTACTTTGTTTTATCCATGTCCAACAATACCTCAAAAATAATCATAGTGGTGTAAAATTCAAGAATGATCAAAACATGGATACAATCAAAGCTAGTACCCGAATAGATATTTTGACGAAAAGAAGAAATTTTATTTTTCTATGAATAGTGTCAGATATCGTGAATAGTCTAGATACGTGAATAGTAACTCAGACACCAAAAGATAGAAATTCCACAAAAAAACATCTTCACGCTTCATGAATAGTACTCGTGAATAGTAACTCGTGAATAGTAACTCATGAATAGTAACTCGTGAATAGTAACTCATGAATAGTAACCCCAGACATGAAAAAGTTCCAAATTTGATAAAACTTCAGATCAACATTTCAAAGATAATGATATTGAAGAAATAATATCATTACGAAAAAAATAATATCCCTTACCTCAAAGAATCAAGATTTGGAAGGAAAGGTCGGAAGTGATCTTTGAATAAAACTTGTATTGAACAAAGAACTCTCAAAGTATCTAAATACTCACAAAATACGCTCAATAATATAGAGAGAAAGAGAAAACTTTGTTTACGGTGTGATTTTCAATTCTAACTTAGCCTCTATTTATAGGAAAATGTTAGCACGTCAAGCGCGACTTAACTCGCAACTCCGATGGCTTTACCTCGCTACTATTCCCACCCACCACATTTGAAAATTCAATTGAGCACATTTCTCACCAACCAAAAGTGGGGCCCACCAATTCTAGAATTTTCCACCAAAATCATTTATAACCTAATTTCTGAATCAGCCACCTCTTAAAATTCATAATAAATTATACGCTCATTTTTAACGGTTCAAAATTTGTGGACATATACTCAACTTATATATGTATAACATATCCAAAAATTACAACGATCCAACTATTTGGATTAAATATTATAACTCACACAATAAAGTCAGTAATAACACCGATTTGATATTTTAATACCTCCAATCCGACAAAATACAAATAAAACATCTCAAAGATTAATTCCTTCATTAATAACCACATAAATAAATCCATCATTTATATTCATATAAAATAAATATTTCCTTATCATATGAATCAATAATTAATTATTCACAAATAATATTACAGAATCACATTTATGACAACCAGGCTGTTCCCAGGAAAGAGGGGGCTTTCCAATAAGGATCTCTCCTTCTTCGCGCCGCAAATTAGGTGACCAAACCTCTCCTTAGATGAACTTTCTAGACATTGCCAATAATGTTATCTAATAATATTATTCAAATAATATGAATTATTGATCCGATAATGGGAAATCTTCATGCAATGACAATTATTGAAACAATAATAATATAAAATATCGACGCAACAATTATTGAATCAATAAAATAAACTATTGAACGAGAACTCACTGTAACAATTATTGAGTAGTGCCTTCTTACGCACGTAATCAATAATTGGTGCAATACCGCATGCCTTCTTCAACAACGCGTATTAGTGTGTTTTAACCATCGGGTATTCCAACAAGATTAATCTGCAGAATAACTACGCCATTGTTTTTTAACAACTTATATTTGTCGTTTTCCTCATCCAATCGCTTTTCCGTTATGGGGCCCACACATGGTCAAGCTACCATTGCATTTAATATTCCCCGACAAAGATTTAATATTCCACGACCAAACGAATATTCCCCGACAACAATGAATATTTTATAACCACTTGCTTATTTTGAAATATTTGCGTATTTAACCCCTAACTATCCACATTAATCAAATCAACCCTTAATATTTCAAAATAATAAATAGAGAAAATTAAATTTCATTAATAATAAGTTGGGGTCTTACAACCTCCCCTCCTTATGAAATTTCGTCCTCGAAATTGACGTACGTACCTGGTGTTTTGAAAAGATGAGGATACCTCGCTTTCATTTCCGTTTCCAATTCCCAGGTCGTTTCCTCTATAGCATGATTCCTCCACAAAACTTTAACTTGTGGTATGACCTTTGCGCGTAGGACATGCTCCTTTCTATCCAAAATCTTGACATGTACCTCCTCATACGTTAAGTCTTGACTATCTCGTCCTGGTTCTAACTCTATAACGTGGTTCGGGTCTTTCACATATTTATGAAAGCATGATATGTGAAACACATTATGAACACGAGACATACTTGGAGGTAACGCAAGTCTATAGGCTACATTTCCCTACTCGGTCAAGAATTTGAAATGGACCGATAAATCGTGGATTGAGCTTTCCTCTCTTCCCAAATCTTGTAACTCCCTTCCATGGAGCAACTCATGATAATACATGATCCCCTACACTAAATTCCACGTCCTTTCGATGAAGATCCGCATAACTCTTTTGTCGATCTTGTGCCGTTTGTATACATTGTCGAATCATTTGGATCTTTTCGGTGAGTCATATACGTATTAACTCGGGTCCCAACAATGTTGCTTCACCCACCTCATCCCAACATATTGGAGAACGACATTTTCGTCCCATATAATGCTTGAATGGAGCCACACCTATACTTGCACGATAATCTGTTGTTGTAGGAGAATTCCACCAATGGTAAATACTTATCCCAACTACCCTTGAAGTCTAGGACACGAGTCTTAATAGATCTTCAAGAGTTTGAATAGTCCTCTCGATTGTCCGTCCGTTTGGGGATGGTATGCGAACTAAATCGCAAATCCGCGCCCATAGCTTTTTGCAAGCTAACCCAAAATCTTGAAGTGAATCTTGGGTCACGATCCGAAACTATGGATACAGGCATGCCATGCAACCTCACAATCTCATTTACGTACATACTAGCAAGACGTTCAAGGGAATAAGTCTCCCGTATCGGCAAGAAATGAGCAGATTTGGTTAATCTATCAACATTAACCCAAATAGCATTGATGCCTTGAGAAACCGTTGGAAGACCCGTAACGAAATCCATGGTAATGTGTTCCCACTTCCATTCCAGAATCTCAAGTGGTTGCAACGGACCCTTAGGTACTAGATGCTCCGCCTTTACACGCTAAGTGTTAAACACATCGAGATAAACTGTGCAATCTCTCTCTTATTATTATTCCACCAAAATGTATGTCAAGATCACGATACATTTTAGTACTTCCAGATGGATTGCAAATGGTGTATTGTGTGCCTCCATCATAATCTTGTACTTCAAATCGAGTCGTTAGGAACACAAAGTCTAGAGTGGACTCAAGTATTCCTTCTTCATCAATTCTCGCTTAGGAATAGCTCCTTCTTGTACTTTCTTCTTCATATGCATCACCCGGCCTGGTGGCTTGAACAACCTTAACTTTTTCTATTAAAGTTGGCTCTGTCGTATACTTGACATCATCGCACTTTTCGTTCCGCATATGATCTTCTACTCAACGCATCGCCTACCACGTTCGCTTTTCGGGATGGCATGGTCGTAACACGTGTTTGAAATGAGTCTCCTCTTGAGTTCTTGAAGCTCTTCCCACAATCCTTGCTCCATTCGAATTTTGTATCTCTACGAGTCACCAAGTTAATGGAATAGCGATTCAAGAATATCCTTCAACGAATCTCCGATAATAACCAACTAAGCCTGAAAGCTACGTATTTCGATTCTCGACTTAGGTTGCTCTCAATCTGTGACTCATATCCCAATCTTGGATAAAGACGTCACAATGACACCTATCGCTTTACTATCGCATCTAATATGACGTCCCCTACAGAGAGTTCGGCTTAGGTGAATTCCACAAAGGAAGTCACAAGATAAAGGCTCGGTACCAAATTCTATAGTTGAATTTTAACTCCTCGAAGTTCAATAGAGCCATTCGATATGAGATTTTAGAAATGAGTTTTGTACCGGGTTCAAATTCGATACAAAATTTAATATCAGGCTTTGGGAGTAAGCCAAGAAATTCTTCAGGAAACACGTCAGGAAATTTACTAACAACAGAAATATCATTCAAATCTGACTTATTTTTGTTCAAGTCCATGACATGGCTAAGAAAGCTTGACATCCGTTTTTCAATAAACGAATGGCTTTATGGCTTAATATGAAAGAGTTTAACTTCAATGGTTTGGTTGCTTGAATTCGAATAACAAGTTAGTTAGGAATATGAAAACTAACAACCTTACGAAAGTAATCAATTTCGACATGATGAGTAGTTAACCTTAAAATCACATCAAAAGCAAATATCTCTATAGAAATAAGGTTAACAGGTAATGTGATAGTGCCAACCTGAATCAAACAAGATTTCTAAACAACGGATGTAATGAAAGTTTCTCCTAACGGAGTCTCCATAAATAGGTCAAAGTCTAATTTCTCCGTAGTCAAGTTCAAACGTTGAGCGCAAGCAAGAGAGATAAAAGAATGGGTAGAACCGGTATCTAGTAAGGTATAAACTTCGCAAGAATTTATAATTAACTAACCCGTGCTAATTTCGTTCGGGTTCCTCGTATTTTGACCGGTCACGACAAACGCTCTTCCAAGAACCGTTGACTTTGACTTTTCTGGGACATCCTTTTGAGTCACCATTCTCATTTGGATCGGGTTTCGATATCGTCTAATCTCAAGCGATATGTCCTTCTTTTCCACAATTATAGCATACCTTAAACTGTTGTGGGCGGTTTGGGGCGATATGTCCTCTTTCCGCATTTTGTAACATACGACCGATGGTCTTTCTCCTCCCTTGGAACCAGTTGCTACTGGCGCTGACGTCTTCACATGGTCGTTGTTGAATCTCCTCTTTTTAAAATCTCCTCCCGACTCGCTTCTATTTTCATGGCCACGATTACCACCAGAGTGGTTACTGCCTTTATCTGTATTCTTCTTTCTCCGCTGGTTATCGTTATTTTGTTGACTACTATCTTGGTATGATCCTGGTTATGGTCCCTCGGTTGAAACGTACTCGTTATCTCGCTCTAACAACTGAGCCCTGTTGACAACATCTGAATAGAGAGAAAATTTATGAGAAATGAGATCTTGGCGTGTCTTGCGTTTTCAAACCTCTCTTAGAAACATCCGCGTCATATGTTCCTCATTCTCCACCAAATGAGGTGCAAACTGGATAACTCCGCTGAACTTCGCCTCGTCTTTGGGACACCGGTCATGTTGTTTTGTTCTAATCTAATAAACTCCACTTCCTTCATATAATGAATACTTTCGTGGAAGTACTTGTCATTGAACTGTTTCAAACGTCTCCCATGACATCGCCGAGTGCGGTTGGATGGAGTACGCTTCACGATTCCCACCAATGAATCACCTCATTACTGAACATAAAAGTAGCGAATGGAACTTTCGTTCCTCCGCATCCCAAGACATCGAATATCTTGGTAATTTGTTTGACCCACGTCTCCGCTTTTAATCGGATCCGGCTTTCCCAACTCAGTGGTCCCAACTCTTTGAACTGCTTGGTTGTGACCACCGTGAATTGCTATCATTTCCTCCTCAGTATTTTGAACACGAGTCTCCTCGTCGATTTTTGCATGAACTGCAAAAAGCTTCTAAACATCCCCTCGTTCATCATCTGCTCAGTGGTGTTGTTCACAGGAGGTACATTGTCAGCCTGTTGCACGTTCTCCTCGTTGGTAAGTACAGGCATCTCCACGGTCTCATTTACTCCACTGTTAATATTCTCATTCGACATTCTCAAATACTGTCATAAAACAAGGGTTAATTAAGGAAATCAATATATCACATAATATCCCTATATACTGACCAACTAACAAATAAGCTTAGGTAGGACACACTAGCGAAGGATTTACTCGTCTCTCCCCTCCTAGTTCTATTCCCCGATCTCCGCCAGAGATCATATCCCTAAGCTCTGATACCAACTGTGACGCCCCCAAAATAGGTATACACAACACCCATTCTGAGTCGCCAAATACATGGTACAAGAAGCAAACTACAACTTCAATAATACAAATGTCATGTGAAATACGACAATATATACTGTGAGTTTAAATATAATATTGTCTTCTAGACAATATCCACACGCAAATAAATCCCCATCATAATTATTGATACATTATTTTACAAAAATGGTGAGGACTACTAAACAACTCTCTCTAGAACCTTCATTCCATACCCCGACTAGTACTCGCTACATTCTCGCCTCCTGAGAAGAAAAAAATGGAACAACAAGGAAAAGGGTGAGCTCAACTAGCCCGAAAAAAGAATATTATGACTAAGATAATATACAACAAATTATCGTTAGTCTTCAACAGGAAAAATCTAATAGAATACAATAGACAACAAATTTTAAATCAATATTCGCAATGATGGAGATAATAATTCATTAGAAGAGTTAAGTAGAGAATGCAAACTACTAACTTCTATGTATGAATTTAAAAGTTCATCGCTCATCTTTTATCCCCGTAACATCAATCAATATACATCTGAATCAAATATTCATCTTTGCACTCACAGGCCAAAGATATTCATCAATTAGTCATGTTCATTTAAACACTGCTCATCTTTGCACTACAGCCAAAGATATTAATCGATTAATCGTGTTCATCTCAACACTGCTCATCTTTTGCACTACTGTGTCAAAGAAATTCTTCAAATCATTCATCTTTGCACTACAAGCCAAAGATATTCAATAATATCATCATTTAAGACCGAGGATGATGAAAATATTTTTAAAGAACGAATCCAAAGAAACAAAATGACAAGGATTAAGGATTAAGGATTCGTACTTTGTTTTATCCATGTCCAACAATACCTCAAAAATAATCATAGTGGTGTAAAATTCAAGAATGATCAAAACATGGATACAATCAAAGCTAGTACCCGAATAGATATTTTGGACGAAAAGAAGAAATTTTATTTTTAATATGAATAGTCATAGATATCGTGAATAGTGTCAGTATCGTGAATTGTCTTAGTATCGTGAATAGTAACTCAGACACCAAAAGATAGAAATTCCACAAAAAAAACATCTTCACGCTTTCATGAATAGTACTCGTGAATAGTAACTCGTGAATAGTAACTCATGAATAGTAACTCGTGAATAGTAACTCATGAATAGTAACCCCGATATGAAAAAGTTCCAAATTTGATAAAAACTTCGGATCAACATTTCAAAGATAATGATATTGAAGAAATAATATCATTACGAAAAAAATAATATCCCTTACCTCAAAGAATCGAAGATTTCTAAGGAAAGGCTCGGAAGTGATCTTTGAATGAAACTTATCTCAACAAAGAACTCTCAAAGTATCTAAATACTCACAAAATACGCTCAATAATATAGAGAGAGAAAGAGAGAAAACTTTGTTTCGGTGTGATTTTCAATTCTAACTTAGCCTCTCATTTATAGGAAAATGTTAGCACGTCAAAGCGGACTTAACTCGCAACTCGATGGCTTTACCTTTACTATTCCCACCCACCACATTTGAAAATTCAATTGAGCACATTTCTCACCAACCAAAAGTGGGGCCCACCAATTCTAGAATTTTCCACCAAAATCATTTATAACCTAATTTCTCGAATCACCACCTCTTAAAATTCATAATAAATTATACGCTCATTTTTAATTCGTTCAAAATTTGTGGACATATACTCAACTTATATATGTATAACATATCCAAAAATTACAACGATCCAACTACGGATTAAATATTATAACTCACACAATAAAGTCAGAATAACAATTGATTTGATATTTTAATACCTCCAATCCGATAAAATACAAATAAAACATCTCAAATTAATTCCTTCATTAATAACCACATAAATAAATCCATCATTTATATTCATATAAAATAAATATTTCTTATTATCATATGAATCAATAATTAATTATTCACAAATAATATTACGAAATCACATTTATGACAACCAGTCGCTCCCGTGAAAGAGGGGGCTTTCCAATAAGGATCTCTCCTTACTAGCAGCACGCAATTAGGTGACCAAACCTCTCCTTAGATGTAACTTTCTAGACATTGCCAATAATGTTATCTAATAATATTATTCAAATAATATGAATTATTGATCCGATAATGGGAAATATCAGTAAAGTGACAATTATTGAAACAATAATAATATAAAATATCAACGCAACAATTATTGAATCAATAAAATAAACTATCGAACAAGAATTACCGTAACAATTAATGAGTAGTGCCTTCTTACGTTTAATCAATAATTGGTGCAATACACCGTGCTACTCTTGCTCAACAACGCCAGATTAGTGTGTTTAACCCACCGGGTATTCCAACAAAGATAATCTGTAATAACTACTACGCTTATTTTTAAACAACTTATATTTGTCGCTTTTCTCTCATCCAATCGCTTTCAGCATGGGGCCCACACATGGTCGCTACCGTCGCATTTAATATTCCCAGACAAGCATTTAATATTCCACGACCAAACGAATATTCCCACAACAATGAATATTTTATAACCACTTGCTTATTTGAAATATTTGCATGTATTTAACCCCTAACTATCCACATTAATCAAATCAACCCTTAATATTTCAAAATAATAAATAGAGAAATTAAATTTCATTAATAATAAGTTGGGTCTTACAAATGAACCCTCCTTAACAATTAAGGAATTGGGTTTTATTTAATTAATTAAATTTTTTAATTAATTAAGCTCCCTAATCTTATTAGGGATTATTAATTAAATTCTTTTAATTAATTTGCCTCCCTAATCCTATTAGGATATTTGAGAGTACTTTTATTAATAAATTCCCAAACTCCTTTAGAAATTAAATAATAATAATAGTAATAATAATAATAAGACTCCTCTTATTAATTTATATTTAATATTTCCAAAATATTAAATAATAAATATTAAGCTATTTAATTTATTTTATCACCATAGATTAAATTAAATATACTTAACTTATTATTACGATTATGCCATTAACTTCTTAAATAATTATTCTTCCTTTTATGGTGTGACCCTTTAGGTTCTCCATATTAAACCTATTGTGAATAAATCAATTAGAACAATTCTAATCTTATTTAAATAAATAAATTAAACTAATAATTTATTTAAATAAATAATATTTATTCTATAATAGGATAAGCCTCCTAGCGATCAACGACTTTCCGATAATATAGATTTCAACATTAATCATAAAAGAACCTTTGAGTAAATAGTTACTGATAATTCAATCCTTCCACCATACAATGTCCCAATTAAATATTAGACATGGAATTTCACAAGTCTTATTTTATTTAATTATATGTATTTCGACTCTTAAATGCATGACTCAAAATAATGTAAATTAGAAACTCCTTTCTAATTTCATTCTCTTTCACCAAGGACTACCGAGTTGTCATTTATCGAATCACATAGGACATTTTCTTCTTTACTAGAAGTGGTAGATTCTTTATTGATCATACATTATCTCCATATATAACTTATTATACCCAAGCATACCTTTGATATACCCTAAGGGTCTTAAGGAATAAGTCAAAGTATAACTCATCATACACAAGATACTATAATGATCTCAAGTCCAAGGATCACTTGTACTACTATCACTACAGAAATTCCTATTGACGACAGTGCAGTAAAACTCCATTAGGTATTCCTTAGCGAGCCACGTTCAAAGAACTTATTCTCCAATAAGCACCTACATACTTGCTTTAGTGTCTCCACACAAATGATCATGAGATCAATCATCCTCATCCAATGAGCAAGCAACATATGTACCAATCTATCTAGATTCACTAATATCCAATTTAGTAATCCAACGATTGGGAACTATTTTAGTTTTAAGCTTTCTAAGAATTTAGATCTCATTATAATGATCATCATTATTATTCTAAAAGCATTGCTTAAAACTATGAGTTTATCACATATTATAAAATAGCATCATGTAGATAATTAAAAGCCTTTAATAAATAAATACTTTTTATTAATAAATGAATAAAATTGTTACAAAGTATATGCTTTATCATCAAACATGATTGGCTTGTGTGCATACTACTTTCAGATACCAATTTAAAACAAGACCTAAATTATTTTGGTAATTAATAAAAGAATGTATGTTAAAATATTGTTAATTATAAATTCATTTACAGAATTTTACAATGTCTAAATTACTGTCATTGCGAAGCATATTAGATGCTATTGAATTGAACCGTATTTAATGGATTAGTTAAGGAAATTGAGAATAGTTCTCATAGCTGAAAAGCTATCTTATGTCCTTAATATGCCTATCCCTGCAATGGTTGCAGACAATGCCTCTGAGGAAGAGATTGCTACTTTTAGAAAGTGGCAAAATGATGCACAGTTAGCTCAATGCATCATGCTCGCATCCATGATTAACGAGCTTCAGCGTCAGCATGAAACTATGGATGCTCTTACTATATTCCTACACATCAAGTAGTTGATGGTGAGGAAAGTAAGACTGATAAATATCAGTTATCTAAGGAACTTTTCCGATCTAGAATGACCAATGACACTACAGTACAGACACAAGTCCTTAACATAATCAATTTGATTGATCAATTAGGACAATGGGTTTTGACATGGATGGAGAATTGAGCCAAGATTTGATCTTGCACTCACTCCTGGACTCCTTTTCACAATTGTTGTGAATTTTTCATATGAACAAGCTAGATATCAGCCTCGCTGATTTGTTTAACATGTTGAAAAATGTAGAGAGCCACTTTCCAACCAAGAAAGACCATGTCTTACTAGTAGGGGCCAAAGGATCTTCTGAAAAGAAGAACAATTCTAAGAAGGTAAATTGAAAGGGCAAAAAACAAAGGATAATAAGAACAAAACTAATACGGATAGCAAAGGAGTTTGCTTCCACTGCAATAAGCCTGGACACTGAAAGAAACTGTGAGAAGTACCTTGCAGAGGCTAACCAAAGAAGCTTAGTTAAGTTTCGGTTACAAATACAAATTTGTTCATTTTTTAAAATAAATTTTTCTTTAAGTCAAGGTTCTACTTGGGTATTGATATACGACTTTGGTTATCATAAATATAGATTTATGAAGGACCAAGCAGTAAGAAAAGCTAAACAAATATAAGCAATCCTATGTGTGGGAAATGAAGCAAAGGTTGATGCATTAGCCATAGGAACTTATAGTTTAGCAATCCCTATGGGCAAATCTATTAAGTCAATAAGTTATTATTGTATTCCAATACTTGTTGGAAACATTATTTCCATTTTATTATTGGACAATGAAATCTTTGGTATTATATTTAAGAACAATTGTTGTTCTATTTATAATAATAATAATGTTTTGTACAGAACTGAAATATTACTTAATGGATTTTATATACTTGACTTACGTGAAAATAATTTTGCAAATTGAATAAACTAGTATAAGAAAAGGATATGATCATTCAAAGAGTTGAATGTATGTATTTGTTGAAATACAAGTGTGAATTATTTGAAAGGTTCAAAGAATTCAGAAGTGAAACAAATTGACAAAGTATTAAGATTCTTTGATTAGACCAAGGAATAAATACTTGTACAATAAGTTTCTAGATCATCTTAAATGGTTTTCTCATAATGGATGCCTCCTGATACGCAATAATTGATTGATGTATCTGAATGGAAAAATCGTACCTTGTTGGACATGGTGCGGTCCATAATGATTTTACCGACATTCCAAAGATCCTTCAGGATCATGTCCTAGAAATGGTGCATATCTCTACGAAAAGGTAACCTCAAAATCCGGCCCCAAGACTCCATAAAATTTATGGACATGGATGATTCCTAATCTTAAATATGTTAAGATAAGGGTTGTCCAACTTATGTGAAAAAGGTTTCAAAGGATAAGCTTGGGACAAGATTTGAAAAGTACATATTTGTGGGACATCCTAAAGTAAGTTTAGGGTATGTGTTCTATAATCCTACTTAGCAAAATGTGTTTGTTGCGAAACACGCTACCTTCTAAGATAAAGGTGTTTATCATTGAACGGGCTAGTGGGAGGATAATAGATCTTGAAGAGTTCAAGAACCACAAAACACTATAAGTCAAATAAGAGGAACCTATAGATAGACCTATTGTACCACAACCGAATCGTAAATCTGAAATAGTATCGAAGATACCTGGGAGGTATGGATTCATCATGGATGATGATGATGAGGTACGCATCATAGAAGATGATGATCCAGAGTTACATACGATGATGTAAGAGTTCTAGTGTGTACAAAAGGGTCAGTGGGAGTGCCGTGACTTTCCTAATATTATATGATGATATACTATGGATAAGGAATGACATACTAATACTACAATCAATAAAGATAAAGTTGTTTAAACATTCCTCCATGAATGATTTGGGAAGAGTATCATAATTGGGGATACAAATCTATATAGATAGATTTAAAAGGATGCTCAGCTTAACCCAAGGAAAGTATATTCATTAGATGCTAAAGTCGTTTAGCATGGCAAACTCCATGGGATGTCTCATGTTGATGAGCCATGGAGTGTATCTCTCTTAATAGTCCCCATAGACTCTAAAAAGAGAGATCGCATGAGTAACTATCATGTATGCAATGAAATGTACGAGACCTGATGTTGATCAGTCATATTCTGGAGAAGTTCACTGTAAGATAGTGAAAACATCTTAAAGTTCATAACCGACTCAAAGGATGTGATTAAAATTTATGGTGAGTCTGAATTAAAACTAGAGGGCTTAACAGACTCAAGTTTTTTAGACAGACCAAGACGACAGAAAATCCACTTTAAGGTAAAGCGTTACCTTGAACGGTGGTGCAGTGAATTGGAAAGGTTTTAAACAGCAAAGAGTTGCTAGTTTAGTGATAAAGACAAAGTATATAGCTATAAATGAAACTGCAAGTTGATTGTTTGGATGAAAAGTTCATTACAGAACTAGGAATAGTTCCTAAGTCTCATCTTCGATCTAAACATGTGTTGTGGCACTTTCATTTGATTATAAGAATCATTGAAAGATGGGAAATCACTATAGAGATAGTGAACTCTCAGGAACAACATTGCATATCCATTTACTAAAGCTTATCCAACAGCAGGATAATCGTCACTTAGAGAAGAAGATTATGAGATACCATGACGATTGACTTTAGTGTAAGTGGGAGATTGAAAGTAATATGCACACAAGCCAATCATGTTTGATGATAAAGCATATACTTTGTAACAATCTTATTCATTTATTAATAAAAATTATTAATTTATTAAAGGCTTTTAATTATCTACATGATCTTTGTTTTTTATGATATGTGATAAACCCATAGTTTTAAGCAATGCTTTTAGAATAATGATGATGATCATTCTAATGAGATCTAAATTCTTAGAAAGCTTAAAACTAAAATAGTTCCCAATCATTGGATTACTAAATTGGGGATTAGTGAATCCAAATAGATTGGTACATACGTTGCTTGCTCATTGGATGAGGATGATTGATCTCATGATCATTTGTGTGGAGACACTAAAGCAAGTATGTAGGTGCTTATTGGAGAATAAGTTCACTGAACGTGGCTCGCTAAGGAATACCTAATGGAGTTTTACTTGCATGTCAATAGGATTTCCTGTAGTGATAGTAGTACAAGTGATCCTTGGACTTGAGATCATCATTGTATCTTGTGTATGATGAGTTATACTTTGACTTATTCCTTAAGACCCTTAGGGTATATCAAAGGGTATGCTTGTGTATAATAAGTTGTATGGAATAATGTATGATCAATAAAGAATCTACCACTTCTAGTAAAGAAGAAATGTCCTATGTGATTCGATAAATGACAACTCAAGAGTAGTCCTTGGCGGCGCGTAATGAAATTAGAAAGGAGTTTCTAATTTGCATTATTTGGAGTTGTGCATTTAAGGATCGAAATACATATAATTAAATAAAATAAGACTTGACGTAAATTCCATGTCTTTATATTTAATTGGGACATCAGATGGTGGAAGGATTGAATTGTACGGTAACTATTTGCTCAAAGGTTCTTTTATGATTAATGTTGAAATTTATATTATCTGGAAAGTCATTGATTGCTAGGGAGGCTTATCCCTATTGTAGAATAAATATTATTTATTTAAATAAATTAATAGTTTAATTAATTTATTTAAATAAGATTAGAATTGTTCTAATTGATTTATTCACAACCGGTTTAATATGGAGAACCTAAAGGGTCACACAATAAAAGGAAGAATAATTATTTAAGAAGTTAATGGCATAATCGTAATAATAAATAAGTATATTTAATTTAATCTATGGTGATAGAATAAATTAAATAGCTTAATATTTATTATTTAATATTTTGGAAATATTAAATATAAATTAATAAGAGGAGTCTTATTATTATTATTACTATTATTATTATTTAATTCCTAAAGGAGTTTGAGACTTAATTAATAAAAGTACTCTCACATATTTCTAATAAGATTAGGAGGCTAAATTAATTAAAAAAGTTTAATTAATTAGATTTGTCCTTCGTTTTAGCTTTCAAAATCTAATATGTATAAGGTCTTGAGCGA
Organism: Panax quinquefolius; assembly: GCA_020205615.1. Taxonomy (NCBI): domain Eukaryota; kingdom Viridiplantae; phylum Streptophyta; class Magnoliopsida; order Apiales; family Araliaceae; genus Panax; species Panax quinquefolius. The sequence goes on from CM035152.1 coordinate 43,682,741, forward strand.
CCAAGCAGTCAACCTTCTCTTACCCACACACCTCTGAGGGCCAAACACCCAAAGCAAGGAGCCATTTGGGAGTAGAGGAGATTGAACTTGTACTCTAGATCCACAGATCAAAAGCCCTCCACAACATGAGATGCATGGGTCACCAGCCCTTTCCGCTTAAATATGCACGCACCTTAAAGTAAAGCCTGCCCGCCGCCCTCAAGAAACTCATTTGGGAGCCCTAGAAAGAAAGCGTCCGTGTCCTTGCTATAGTCCCTTGGCAGAGGAATAAAAGCCTCGTGTATGTTCGTACAAAAGATCGGGAAAGGCGGCTTTGGCAAAGACATCAAGACCACACAGATACAGAAGTTGAACAGAACCTGGGTCAAAAGGACCTGAAAGGGAAGACCCTTTCTTGAAGCGCATGATGAAGCCCTTCCACAGAAAAAGACTTAAGAAGTAGGATATTAGCCTCATAATAGAGCCGCAGGAAACCACAGGGTCCAGCTCTTCCAGAAGATCGTTGTGCCACAGATCACAAAGGCAGGGAAAGAAAGCATTACTAGAAGGAAAGTAGTCCAACTCAATGTCTTACGCATCAGTGGCATTTGAATGAAAGCAGTAAGTCAGTGGCCAAGAATCATCGATTTTGGAGTTACCGGCTCAAGGTAGCTCATGGGAATTTCTTTAAGTAAGAACGATCCCCAGTGTCATCCTCTTCGTCTTCTCGAAACGAAGCGAGTGACGAGAGGGTAGCAAAGAGAGGACCACTCTTTAGTAAGATAACAGCCAGTGAAAGAGTAGAACTTATTCTCTCCATTCAAAGAGAGTAAAGCCCATTCCTTCATATGCTTACAGTAGTATAAGGAGTCCGTTTGTGCCAAGAAAAGAAGTCCAATAGCTGCGCTTACAACAGATTCAATGGCATTTATTCCTCTAAGCATGCTACCAGTCCTAGCTACTGAGACTGACTCTAGAGAACTTGAATAAGATTCTCTTTCACTCCCGGCTGAGTCAACAAAAATTTGTATAACAGAGGAACTTTTCTTTTTTTCTGTTACTACTGTGATTTCAACTCTGCCTCTTTCCTTTCTCCGCCGGGTGGAAGTGGACCTGATTGGTTTTAGGGTATGCTTTTGCTTAGCATCTTGGCTTTCGGGATTGTGGATACTAGAGAGCCCTTAGTTAGCCGATTAGCGATCCCCGCCTTCCTTATTGAATCGCTAGGCAAGGGAAGTTCAGTTTCAGACTTTTTTCCCACCTTTAACTGATCTACTGATTAGAATCTATAGAAGGAGAGAGCCCATATTTATTAAGTTCTAGCTTGTTCTCTTCTAAGAATGTAGCTCAAAAGTAGAAAGATCTTTCCCGATCGAAGTTATGAATTTCTTTTTCTTTTTCTAAAATCCAATCCTTATTCGCAAGGAAGTATCTGCAAGTAAAAGTAAAGAGAAAGGTTTGCTCGACTGGGAGAGCGAGTGGTTAGCCGGTCCCTTTCAATAATTTTTTTTTTCAAATAGGCAGATAAGAAAGGATCAGGCACAATCAGACGATCCCCCTCCTTTTGAGTCATCTTAGATGAGAAGACAGAGACCTACTTCATCGACTTTCAATGTCCATGTGGAATGCAACTTGCTCGCTGAAGTGGAGGCGCTTTCCGGTAGTAGGGTTTGATTCTGTTTTTACGATTACCATTCAAATCTTAATTAAGTACCAGATAGAAGAAACTATTAGTAAGGAGTTCACGTATGCTTTTTTCACATCGTGTAGCCGGATAATTCGAATACCGCTACATCCTTCCATTCCTCAGGAAAGATGATCTACTAGTTCGCTGGATCCATGGAGGTGAATTTTATTGGGTGAAAGTATGTGACTAATAGCTGAAAATTAGAGAGCTGACATTACAATATCCTCGGTAAATAATAGCTTTAGGCAAAGGGTTAGGATTTAACGCTGGGAGAAAGGGCAAATGCTCATGTTCAATATCATTGCCGAGGCAAGGAAATGAGCATATCATTTGCTTTGTCGCTGGGAGATGACTCACCCGCTTCACCAGATCTTTTGATAAGGACCAATTGTAAGACCCGACTTTTATAAATAAAGATGAATTTTTCTATAAATATTATTTTTGAATATTATGGAATAAATTTGATATAATGTTATAGTTGTGGGTAATATTTATAAATTTTGCAAAGTATGCAAGTTGTTATAAAATATTAGTTTGGTGGGGAATATTCTTTTTGTTAGGGAATATTAAATCTGATGGCTCAATCATTGGTGGACCCCACAACATTATTGTCGGATTGAAAAAGCGACAAAAATATTTTATAAAAATAACGGCGGAGGTATTCTGAGTTAAAAGCTGTTGAACTACCGGTGGTAAAAATAAATGATGTCTGGCGTGGTTGCGTAGTAGCACGGTATTGATTGATTATTGATGCTTACGTGAGAAGTCACTCGGTTATGCTCGATTATTACTCGATAATTCTTTGCATCATATCTCTTATATTATTGATTCAATTATTGTCACGGTATCATCACATATAATATGTTATAGTATTAAATCAATAATTGAGGACGACAAGTTATAAATGATTAATAATTATTGAAAGATTAAATATGTGTTATGATTTGTGGTAAGTTTGATTATTTTATGGGGGCTCATATGTCATCATCTAAGAGTCTCTTCATCGATAGTAGTATTTACCTTCGTCGATAGTAATTACCTTTGTGAATAGTATTTACCTTAAATCGATAGTAATTACCCTTGTGAATAGTATTTACCTTAATCGATAGTAATTACCCTTGTGAATAGTATTTACCTTAAATCGATAGTAATTACCTTGTGAATAGTATTTACCTTAAATCGATAGTAATTACCCTTGTGAATAGTATTTACCTTCGTCGATAGTATTTACCTTCGTTAATAGTAATTACCTTTACCGAGACGTCGAACCACTTGTCGTTTCACATTCTGAGGCGTCGAACCACTTGTCGTTTCACATTCTGAGCGTCGAGCCCCGATTAAATCGAGCCACTTGCCTTTTCACACGGCGGTGCTAAGCTAGAAATCTTCTATAAATAGAGGCTGAGGCTTCATTATTTTCACGAATTCATTCAAGCTATAGAGAGAAAGTATAGAGAATATAGAGAGAAGAAGAAGAGTATTTTTATTACTTACTGCTTTGCGATATTCAATCTCTACCAAATGTAAGGGGTGTTATTCTTTCTTATTCATGAAGAGAAGCTGTTGTTATTCCATTGCTTATTATTACATTGGAATAACTTTTGTATAAGTGGTTTACCTATACTTGGTGACATTCTTCTATTATTACATTGGAACATCACATGCATGTGTTTTACAGGACTGGTTAAAATCTTTATTATTACATTGGAACATCACATGCATGTGTTTTTTACGGACTGACAGGTTAAAATCTTTATTATTACATTGGAACATCACATGCATGTGTTTTACACGGGACTGGTTAAAATCTTTATTATTACATTGGAATATCCTATCTCATGTGTTTTACAGGATGCAGTTCCATCTTTATTATTACATTGGAACATCACATCGGTTGTGAATTTCACGACATGGTTCCGTTATTTATTATTACATTGGAATAACACATGCATGCGATCTATCGCGTGCATGGTGATTTCTTTTGTTATTCCATTCTTTATTATACCCAGTTGGTTAAAACTTTGACTTCTATACTCCATGAAATTAGTAGAATATCCTTGATATTTGCGTTTCATCGATATCTTTTCATGGAAATATTCTTGATCATTCTTGAATTTTACTCTACAAAAGCGATATCATGTTGACAATTTGGGCGTTAATAATTCTGGATAAAATAATTCTTGAACTTGTTTTATTGAATTCTTATATCATTGTCATCATCCTCATGTTTATATTTTTTTGAAAGTCATCATATATGGCTTTGGTGCATAGATGGACTTGGTATGATTATGACCGAGAGACTATTGATTGTAATCATGGCCAAGTAATGTTACAAATGATGTGATAAAAAATCCTCGATTGGTAGTGCATTGATGGGCGATTGTTGGCATGATCATGACCATTAATGAATACACAAATATTCTTGGCGTGATGCGTGAATAATTGTGGTCGTGATACTAAAGAATATCCTTGGCCGTAGTAGTGCGGGGTGATTCGATGATGTGGAATATTTATTAAAATTTGAGTCTCGGCTATATAACGATGATGAAAAACCTTTTAAAACCTAAAAGATAGTAGACTTTATTTTCTACTTGACTCTTTTAATGGATTGCGTATTCATTGCAGATTAAAAAGGTTTTATCTATTGTATTTTATCGGTTTAACATTATTGAAGACTATTGATAATTTATTACGCATTATCTTAGTCATAATATTTCTTCTTGGGCTAGTTGAGCTCACCCTTTCTTTCCTTTGTTCTCTTGAAATGATAATATAAATTGGGGACGAGTCGGGAAGCAGTGATGGTCTGAAGATAGCATTAGTAGTCCTCACTATTACGTAAAATAGTGTGATAATAAGCTATAATGAGGACTTTTTGTTTGAGTTTGTATAATATCTAGTAGAGCGATATTTGTATTTAAACTCACGATTTATATCGTATTATTACCACAGCAGTTATGTTAATAAGTTGTATTTAAATTACATACCATGTAAGTGGCGACTCAAGATGGGTGATGTATACCTAATTTTGGGGGCGTCACGGTTGATATCGAGCTTAGGATGTGATCCACAGCTAAGATGTGAGAATAGTACTAGGAGGGAGAGCAGGGGAATACCTTGCTAGTATGACCTACCTAAGTTTATGTCTTATTTTATTGGTTGGTGGAAGATAAGGATAATTTGTTACATGTCGATTAACCTTTTGTTTTGTGGCGATGTCTGAAAATGACATCGAGAATGTTGAGAATAGCATGGGCCGAGACGATCGTTGATTCACCACATATCGATAATCGAGATAATGTGCATCGAGGGCGACAATCCTCATGCAAACAACAACAACGACCAAATGACAAATGATCAAATGTTGAGGAGGCTTTATGCAATTTATCTGACAATGATGAGAAGCGACTCTGTCCAAAAGCGTGGGTGGAAACACGGAAAACTCTCGGGCGGTCACCGCTAAACAATTTAAGGAGCTGGGACCACCGGGAGTTTAAGGGAGAGCAAAACCACTTACGGCGGAAGCATGGATAAAGCAGATTACCAAGATATTTGATGTCTTGGGATGCTCAGGAGCAAAAGGTTCCCTTTACTTGCCGCCTTTATGTTCTTGCGGAGGCGGATTCTTGGTGGGAATCGGTAAAAGCGTACTCGACCAATTTGTCTTGAAGATATCTTGGGAGAAGTTCGAGGAGTACATTCAGCGACAAATACTTTCACGAAAGTATTAGCCACATGAAGGAGGTGGAGTTTATCAAGTTGGAACAAAACAATATGGCCAGTGTCATGATCTGAGGCAAAATTTGCGGAGTTATCACGGTTTCGTCCCACTGGTGGATAATGAAGAGAAATGGCGCGAATGTTTTTAAGAGGTTTGAAGCGGGAATCGTCGACATCTTATTTCTCATAAAGCGTGTTTGTATTGGATGTTGTAAATAGGGCTCGATTAGTGGAGCGCGATAATGAGTCAACCTGACTAAAAGAGAGCGGTAAGCAAAATTATAATACCGGCGAGAATAGTCATCGGCGGTGACAACAAGCGTGGAGGAATCAACGGGCGGATATGGTAACCACTTGGTGGTGTCGGGGCCAAAACAATAAGAATGGACATTTCAAAAAAAGGAGATTCAATGATGATGGAAAGGCGTCGGCCCGGCACCCGTTGTTAAGGAAGGAAAAGACCACCTATCGTATGCTTCAAATGCGGAGGAGAGGGACACATCGATCAAAGCTGCGTCATGCCGTCAAAGCGTGTTATAATTGTGGAAGAAAGGTCACTTAGCTCGATTTTGTCGTTTCTGAAAGACAAATTGACTAGGATGGAAACACCAAAGCCGTCCCGAAAAATTCAAAGCCGTAGTCTGAGGAGAGCATTTGTTGTGTGACTCTCCAAAAGAGCGAGAAATCCGAATGAGGTCATCACGGGTAAGCTTATCATAAACTCTAATGAAGTCTATACTTTATTTGATCTGGGTTCTACCCATTCTTTTATTTCTCTACTTGCGCTCATCGATTAAATTTGACTCAGGAGAAATTAGACTTTGACTTATCTGTGGAAACTCAGTTGGGAGAAACCTTCATTACATCCATTTGTTTATAAGTCTTGTTTGGTTCAAATCGGTACCCTCACATTACACCGTCGATCTTATTTCATTAAAAATACTTGCATTTGGCGTGATTACAGGGATTGATTGGTTAACTACTTATCATGCAAAAATTGATTGTTTTAAATAAGGTTGTTAGCTTTCATATTCCTAATCAACCTATTATCTTGAATTCAAACGACCAAACCATTAAAATCAATCACGGTCATCTCAAGCCATAAAGCTATTCGTTTATTGAAAAGCGGATGTCAAGCTTTCTTAGCTCATATCACGATTTAAATAAAAATAAATCGATTTTAAGCGATATTCCTATTGTTAATAAATTTCTGGCGTATTCCCGAAGAACTTCTGGCCTACCCCGGCGTGAAATTGAATTTTGTATCGACCTTGAACCGGTACAAAACCTATTTCCAAAGCCCCATGTCGAATAGCTCTATTGAACTTGAGGAGTTAAAGACCCAATGCGAGGAATTGTTAGACATTGGCTTTATTAGTCCTAGTACTTCTCCTTGGGGTGCTCTGTTACTATAAGTGAAGAAGAAAGATGGGAGTATCGACTTTGTATTGATTATCGGGGTTGAATCACGTCACCATCAAAAATAGGTATCCATTGCCCGCGTATTGATGACTGTTTGACCCGATTCAAGGAGCAAAATTCTTTTCAAAGATTGATCTTAGATTAGGATATCACCAATTGAAGATTAGAACCGTGACATTCCAAAGGCGGCTTTGAAACTTCGATGCGGGCATTATGAATTCCTAGTCATGTCCTTTGGATTGACTAATGCTCCTACTTTGCCTTCATGGATATGATGAGCCAAGAGTATTCAAGAATATTTAGATCACTTTGTGGTCGTCTTTATTGATGACATCCTTATTTATTCCAAAAGCCGTGAAGATCATGAGCAACACTTGAGGTGACACTCCAAAAGCCGTGAATATAAGCTTTATGCGAGTTGAAGAAATCACGAGTTACGGCTTGAAAAGTAGCATTCCTTGGGCACGTGGTATCAAGTCATGGAATATCTGTTGACCCGGCAAAAGATTGAAGCTATTGAAAGTAGGAACAACCTAAATCGATGGCCAAAATCGTAGCTTTCTCGGTTTAAATTTGGTTATTATCGGAGATTAAATGGAAGGATTTTCTCGAATCGCTATTCCATTATTCGGTGACTCGGAAAGATCTGAGTTCGGTTGGAAGCGAAGAATGTGAGAAGAGTTTTCAAGAACTCGAGAGGAGACTTATTTATTTTGTTACGACAATACCATCGGCTCGGAGGATTTGTCATCTCTGATGATGCTTGAGCAAAGGGTTGGGATGTGTTCTTATGCAACATGGAAAAGTTATAGCCTATGCCTCGCGACAACTCAAAAATATGAGAGGAATTATCCTACTCATGATCTAGAGTTAGCGGTTTGTTATCTTCTGCACTTAAAATTTGGAGGCATTACTTGTATGGGGAGAAAGTGGAGATCTTTACGGATCATAAAAGCCTCAAATATTTCTTCACTCAAAAGGAACTCGACATCACGACAACGGCGTTGGCTTGAGCTGTTGAAAGATTATGATCATACCATCGATACCATCTGGAAAAAGCGAGCGTGGTAGGCGGCGCATTGAGTAGAAAATCATATGCAAAATCTGAGTGCGATATTGTCAGCGTATGAGGCCCATTTGTGTGACTTGCAAAGGATGGAGATAGAATTAAAGACTCGAGGGGCGCGTGTGATGATGATAGCGAGTATCTGAGTAGAGCAGAACTTTAATTGATAAAGTTAAAAGCTTGCTCGAGCTACTGACACACAGGCGATGCGTATGAGGAAGAAAGTGCAAGAAGGTGCTATCTTTAGGAAGCAAGAATCGATGAAGAAGGAATACTTGAGTCGACTCCGGACTTTGTGTTCTAACGACCACGATTTAAAGTATAATATCATGATGGGGCGCCTGACACACCATTTGCAATCCATCACAGGAGTACCAAAATGTATCATGATATTAAATCGTACATTTTGGTGGAAGCAATATGAAGAGAGAGATAGCGTTTGTTTATCTCAAGGTGTCTAACTTGTCAGCGAGTTAAGCGGAGCATCAAGTACCAAAAGGTCCATTGCAACCACTTGAAATTCCGAATGGAAGTGGGAGCACATTACCATGGATTTAAATTCTGGGTCTTCTAAGGTTTCTCGAGGCATTGATGCGATTTGGGTCATTGTTGATAGATTGACCAAGTCTGCTCATTTCTTCTGCGTCTGAGAAACTTATACACTTGAGCGTCTTGCTCGTATGTACATAAGCGAGATTGTAAAATTTGCATGGTATCTGCAGGTATCCATAGTTTACGATCGAGACCCAAGATTCACTTCACGATTTTGGGTTAGTTTGCAAAAAGCTATGAGCGCAGACTTACGATTTAGCTCGGCATATCATCCTCGAGACGGACGGACGATCGGGAGAGGACTATTCAAACTCTTGAAGATCTATTAAGACTCTGTGTCCTTGATTTCAAGGGAGTTGGGACAAGTTCTTACCATTGGTGGAGTTTTCCTACAACAACGGTTATCAAGCAAGTATTGGCATGGCTCCATTGAAGCATTGTATGGAAGAAAGTGTCGTTCTCGATTATCTTTGGGATGAGGTGGGTGAAACAACGTTGTTGGGGCCGGGAGTTGATGCGTATGACTACGGAAAAGATTGAAATGATCCGACAACGTATAAAAACCTCACAAAATCGACAAAAGTTATCTTGATCTTCATCGAAAGGGCGTGGAATTCGATATAGGAGATCATGTGTTGTTAAGAGTTGCTCCATGGAAAGGAGTTACAAGATTTGGAAGGAGAGAAAACTTAATCCTCGATTCATCGGTCCATTTTAATCCTCGATCGAGTAGGAAGCTGTGGCCTATAGACTCGCTTTCTGCTGAAATATGTCTAAATGTTCATAACGTTTTCACATATCTATATTACGTAAATATGTGAAAGACCGAACCATATTATTGAGTTAGAACCGGACGAAATAGCGGAAGATTTGGCGTATGAAGAGGTTCTGTTCAAATTTTGGATAAGAAAGAACATATTCTACGCTCGAGTTATACCTCAAATCGAAGTTTTATGGAGGAACCACGATGTTGAGGAAATGACTTGGGAGTTAGAATCTGAAATGAAATCAAGGTATCCTTACCTCTTGACATACCAGTGCGTACCCTAATTTTAGAGGAAAATTCATAAGAAGGGGAGGTTGTAAGACCCGACTTTTATAAATAAAGATGAATTTTTCTATAAATATTATTTTTGAATATTATGGAATAAATTTGATATAATGTTATAGTTGTGGGTAATATTTATAAATTTTGCAAAGTATGCAAGTTGTTATAAAATATTAGTTTGGTGGGGAATATTCTTTTTTGTTAGGGAATATTAAATACAATGGCTCAATCATTGGTGGACCCCACACATTATTGTCGGATTGAAAAGCGACAAAAATATTTTATAAAAATAACGGCGGAGGTGTTCTGAATTAAAAGCTGTTGAACTACCGGGTGGTAAAAAATGCGATGTCTGGCGTGGTTGCGTAGTAGCACGCGGTATTGATTATTGATGCTTACGTGAGAAGTCACTTTCGGTATGCTCGATTATTACTTTCTGATAATTCTTTGCATCATATCTCTTATATTATTGATTCAATTATTGTCACGATTATCATCATATAATATATGTTATAGTATTAAATCAATAATTGAGGCGACAAGTTATAAATGATTAATAATTATTGAAAGATTAAATATGTGTTGATGAAAAAAAAATGATTTGTGGTAAGTTTGATTATTTTATGGGGGCTCGTATGTCATCATCTAAGAGTCTCTTCATCGATAGTATTTACCTTAAATCGATAGTAATTACCCTTGTGAATAGTATTTACCTTACCTTTGTCGATAGTAATTACCCTTGTGAATAGTATTTACCTTCGTCGATAGTAATTACCCTTGTGAATAGTATTTACCTTCGTCGATAGTAATTATCCTTGTGAATAGTATTTACCTTCGTCGATAGTAATTACCCTTGTGAATAGTATTTACCTTCGTCGATAGTATTTACCTTACGTTAATAGTAATTACCTTTACGGGACGTCGAACCACTTGTCGTTTCACATTCGGTGATCGAACCACTTGTCGTTTCACATTCGAGCGTCGAAACCCGATTAAATCGAGCCACTTGCCTTTTCACACGGCGGTGCTAAGCTAGAAATCTTCTATAAATAGAGGCCTAGGGCTTCATTATTTTCACGAATTCATTCAAGCTATAGAGAGAAAGTATAGAGAGAAAAGAGAGAAAGAAGAAGAGTATTTTGTTCTTCTACTTCTTTTTGCGATATTCAATCTCCTACCAAATGTAAGGGGTGTTATTCTTTCTTATTCATGAAGAAGGCTTTGTTATTCCATTGCTTATTATTACATTGGAATAACTTTTGTATAAGTGGTTTTACCTATACTTGGTGACATTCTTCTATTATTACATTGGAACATCACATGCATGTGTTTTACACGGACTGGTTAAAATCTTTATTATTACATTGGAACATCACATGCATGTGTTTTTACGGGACTGGTTAAAATCTTTATTATTACATTGGAACATCACATGCATGTGTTTTACAGGACACAGTTAAAATCTTTTATTATTACATTTGGAATATCTATCATGTGTTTTACAGGATGCAGTTCCATCTTTATTATTACATTGGAACATCACAGCCGGTGTGAATTTCACGACTGACAGTTTAGTTATTTATTATTACATTGGAATAACACATGCATGCGATCTATCGCATGCATGGTGATTTCTTTTGTTATTCCATTCTTTATTATACCCGGTTGGTTAAAACTTTGACTTCTATACTCCATGAAATTAGTAGAATATCCTTGATATTTGCGTTTCATCGATATCTTTTCATGGAAATATTCTTACGATCATTCTTGAATTTTACTCTACAAAAGCGATGTCATGTTGACAATTTGGGCGTTAATAATTCTGGATAAAATAATTCTTGAACTTGTTTTATTGAATTCTTATATCATTGTCATCATCCTCATATTTATATTTTTTGAAAAAGTCATACATGGCACATAGTGCATAGATGGACTTGGTATGATTATGACGAGAGACTATTGATTGTAATCAATCATGGCCAATAATGTTACAAATGATGTGATAAAAATCCTCGATTAGTAGTAGTGCATTGATGGGCGATTGTTGGCATGATCATGACCATTAATGAATACACAAATATTCTTGGCGTGAGTGCGTGAATAATTGTGGTCGTGATCTTAAAGAATATCTTGGCCGTAGTAGTGCGGGGGTGATTCGATGATGTGGAATATTTATTAAAATTTGAGTCTCGGCTATAACGATGATGAAAAACCTTTTAAAACCTAAAAGATAGTAGACTTTATTTTCTACTTGACTCTTTTAATGGATTGCATATTCATTGCGATTAAAGCGGTTTATACTATTGTATTTTATCGGTTTAACATTATTGAAGACTATTGATAATTTATTACGCATTATCTTAGTCATAATATTTCTTCTTGGGCTAGTTGAGCTCACCCTTTCTTTCCTTTTCTCTTGAGGAAATGATAATATAAATTTGGGACGAGTCGGGAAGCAGTGATGGTCTGAAGATAGCATTAGTAGTCCTCACTATTACAGTAAAATAGTGTGATAATAAGCTATAATGAGGACTTTTTGTTGAGTTTGTATAATATCTAGTAGAGCGATATTTGTATTTAAACTCACGATTTATGTCGTATTGTACCGACAGCAGTTATGTTAATAAGTTGTATTTAAATTACATACCATGTAAGTGGCGACTCAAGATGGGTGATGTATACCTAATTTTTACGGGTATGCTCTATCGATCATCCCGATTCCTCTAGTTATGGAGTTTCGGACTTAGAAGAGCAAGGCGGGGAAGCTTCGAGGAAGGGTGCTTTCACTTAGGCATATGAATATGAAAGAAAAAGATGAACAGAGAAAGAATATAGAAGGATGGATCCCTCTTATCTAGGGTATTCTGAGAGATCTTGGTCTCTAGTCTTGAAAGAGAATCTCCTTTCTCTTCTTAGATATAAATCTGACTAGTCTTGGTATAAAGTTGAATAGCTAGAGAGCTCATAGGGAGAAGAAAGGGCTAATCCAGCTAAGAAGTGGGCGTCAAGAAGAGAAGAGTTTCGGCATTCAAATGAGCTATTCCTATTCCACAAAATTCATTTCTTGGATAACTTTAACAAAAGAGTTAAGGTACGATAGACCCAATTCACCTCAGTCAAGATGAAGGGGGGATGAGATCTTTTAGCGGGTTAGTGGGGTCCTTGGCTAAGATGGAATCTTCACCTTTGCTTTCAAGTTATCAAAGCCAGGAAATAGGGAACTCTAAGTGGCTCACTTATAGTGTTTGAAGTGATGAAATCCAGTGCGATAGATGGCATTTCTAGTGAACCTAGGGAAGCCAAGACTAGCTCATTCACCAGAATTTGGTTGGAGCAGTGGTAGGGCAAACCCAGTCTCGATCCACTTTATGGTCTACTCAAAGGTTGAAGAGAAAGAGAATGGGTCAGATGGCTTATATCCCAGGCAGACTATATCTGTCTCGTAAAGATAGAGAAGAAAGGTGAATAAAGAGTTCTCGTCCTGTCAAGTTTGAATAAAGAATCTAAATAGAAGGAACCAGGGTGAACTAAAGAGCATAATTTGGGTTACAAGGTATAGGTATAAATAAGCTTCAGGGGAAGTCGAGGTTCGACGACGGAGTTGATGACTACTAAGCAAGCTTTCCTCTTTCTTCTAGGGTTGTTCTCCAGACCAGGAGGCTGAACCCCGTCTTTGTAGGCAGCGATGAGCCATCAAGTATAAGAAAAAGTGGAGACATATGTTGTTGTTTCAGCAAAATGTAATTATGAAACCATAGCTCAGAAAAAGAGGATTTCTTCCCTTTCAAGCAAGGTAGGTAAATATGGATAATATACTACAGAATTTGGATCAGCTCAAGCCCCAAAAGAGAATATGAATATCCAGAAGTGAGAAATGGTGATCTTCCATATCTACTCAAAAAAATGACTATTAAATGGTGAGATCATTGCGAGATCTTCAAGAAGAGTTCGAGGGAAATAAGAAAACAGTAGCAGAAGGGGGCTGCGTCAGGCGAGGGCATCGAAGTTCAGTCTCAAAGGCCAGCGTTTTAGCTTGTTCCTTGTTATAGCAAATAGTAGCGCCAAGGTTTTGCTCCTGGATCCGTAGCTCGGTAAAGGAATGAAAGAAAGAACTTAGCCTTGGTAGATCAACTCAAGGTACTGACAAAGCTAGTAACAACGCGGATTTAAATGAACAAGAAGAACCACAAAGAAGGGGTTGGGCTAGTCAGAATCGGTGAATGTATCTGTTGTATACTTTGTCCATCCAATAATCAAAAAAGGGCACCCAAACCACAGGTTTCAAGGGCTAGTCTTCAATGGTTAAGTTTGAACACTCGCTTCTCGCTTCGAAATTGGAATAAGGAAGTTATGATCCGTAGCTCACTTAAGGTTCAACCTTTGTGAAAGCTTCTCCTCAATATGTTTGATCCCTTTTCAAGCCTTCCTCTTCCTCAACCTCTTCAGATGTGCGAGCTTATTAAAAAGCGAACTCCGACTTATGATGAGCTCCATTCCGCCTGCCTCTTATCTAACAACATATGTGAGGTCGCCTTCCCAATGAATGGCGTTTACTCCCTGAAGTCTTTCTTCATTTATGTCAATACCAGGTGTCGCGTCATCTATTGTGTACAATGAGGGCTACAATCAACTGGACTGATTTCATTTATTGATTCTTTCTAGCAGGGGATTGTATTTAAAGACTGGTAGAACGAATTACCTACATGCACCTTCTTCTTCTTGAGCGCTTGCTGGCTTATAGAGGGAAAGGAAGGCATTTGAATACTGGCTTGCGCCAACCCTATTAAAGAGGTCGTCCTAGCGGGAGCCAAGGGTATGGCCGAAGAATTTGGAAAATGCTTATGCCAAGGAGGCCTAGAGCTTCTGACTACGTGTGCCAACTGTCTCGGAGGCAGCGTGGAAAGCTCATAATAGTGACAAGCGGATGAGTTTTCTATGTTGTATGTCGGTGCGCTCATTCCGAATTTCTTTGTGCCACCCAGAAGAGCACGAGAGAAAAATGGATCCAATACCAAGACGCCCAGAACTATTACTTAATACAAGAATTAAACCAAGGGAACTCCATGTAAGGAAACTAGCATTTTATAACTGGATCATTGAGAACTAGCACTGAAACTATAGGGATAGTGGCAGGAGCATAGTAAGAGGTCCTTGCTGCTTTACTTCTTGACTTATAGCTTGAGCGTGGACAACATTATCTTAGTTAGAGTCGCTAGCTCTTCTCTCTTTCCCCTTCCTGCAACTCAACTCTTCATTCTTGTTTCTCTATGAATGGTATAGCTCTTGGTCCTTTAGTAAGGGAATGGGTCAAGGAAGCGAATCACCCTCTGAGAGGAAGAAGAAGCCCTTTCTCTCTTGTTTAGCCTAATCATCTTGGGCTTCAACGGTTGGTTTTGCTGCTGATCCTTTCCCCGTGTTTTATCCATGAAATATAACAAAAGGCGGGTACTCCTGATTCTAATCTATTGAGGAGCTTAGAGGGGCAAGCATTGGCTAAATACCAACAACTCCTTATCACAGCTGAGAGGGAAATCGGCAGCATATCCCAATGGGAACTAAAAAGAGTGGGCGAAAAAACAAATCCTCTTTTTTATATATAACCTATGGGTAGATGATGGCTCCCTTGTTGCTCGTTTTTAAGACAGATAAGACAGCTCTAGGAAGCACCTATCTTTCTTGAATTGAATTACGCGTGAATCCCTATTTAGAAAGGTATGAGGTCGTTTGCAATTGCTTTCTTTTATGAGGGGCTATAGCTTCTGCAGCCAACTTCGGTTGGCAGTTTTCTCTTCATAGAAGCGGCTCTCCCCATGTTCTAGATTCTTTATCTTGGCCAGTGCTGATGACAAAGTCTGCGGAGTCAAAAGTGAGGCTTAGTCAAAGGGCTCTGGTGGGTGAGGGTTTTGAGTGTGCAGTCTATGATGTGTTATCAAGTATTAATGGAATTCTCCAAAAGGAGTCCAATTTGATCCATCTTTTTGCTGGATGGATTTGGTGTCGTGAAAGAGGAGGGGTCAACATGGGATTTTCTACTGGGCCCTAGGGGACGCTATGAAAGAAAGGCTTTAGAGCAAGATTGGGACACAGACAGAGGAAGAAAGAAGAAATAGCTGCCAGGTTGGCTTAAGTGAGTTCAGTGACACTTGGGTATCAATCAACATAAAAAAAGTGTGACACCGCTCTTTTAAAGGGTCCTAGATCTCATAAGAGAAGATGAGCTTGACTGGGCTATAAAAAACATTGAGAATAGAATCTCAATCTGAAGAAGGACAGTCAGATGCGGCCTTACGACTCAACCGTCGAATAAAGCGAATTGCTAATTCAAGTCTTCCTTTCCGTGCCTGCCTTCCTTATTCAAGGAGTTGCTATCTCGCGTTATCAAATTCTTATGCCAATTAGACTGGGTTTCCTCAAAAGAAGTGATTGAGAGAAGGCATATCATTAAATCGTGTATTATAAGCTAATTCCTTCAAGGGTTTAAGGCTTATACTTTTCTTATAGAAGGTGGTTTAAGGATAGGCACATTCTAATCAAAATGTCTGCTACTTAGCTCATCCGCTAGCTCCCCTTCTTCTGTAAGTTAAGGAGGTAATTGAGGCAGTACGGTAAAAGCGATAGAGCTACCTTCACCTTTGAAAGGGGTGAAAGCGGTAATTTCATATTCATAAGAGAAGCAAGATCGTAGCGTCGAAAGATTAGCTTTTCCTTTCTTTCTCCCATCGCGTGCCCTATAAGAAGGAACGTCAATCGGAGTAATCACGTAAGACATAGAGTCATATTCTCTCTTAACCAAAGATTCGGAGAATCGAAACCAATGGCACTCACTAAGACTAATGCTTCTGCTAACACCATTCTATCCAATTCAATCAGTTATAACATTAAAAAACCGAAAGGCGATAACACGACCTGTGGATTTTGCGATGCGAACCTGTATATTCCGCGAGAAAACTCTCACTTTCAAGTGCTGTGACATCGATTAATGGATTTTTTGTGTTTTACGGCTAAACCGGGAGATGCACAGATTCCTTAAGGCATTATTTTTGTACGAGTAGTAAGAGTCTAAGAAAGGACAACTGCTATTGAATGCGCTGTTGTTGCTGAGTCCAGTCTTGTCGTATCTGCTGTGATGTTCTCAATTGAATCGATTAAAACCTGGCTAAAAAGAGACTCCTTATCTATGTTACTCTAATAGACTCTTTCCTATCTTTGGCTTATGAGAGACTTTCGAGGTTTGGAACCCTGACCTTGGCCATATACTTTTTAGACTCTGAAAGCTGGCCGTAATAGATCAATAGCAAGAAAGAACCTTATCCACCCCCAGCCCCAGCCTATGTAAGTGAAGTTTAGTTTAGCTTCTCTTTGACTTTCGAGAATAGGGCGTACTAGTTGTTGAGAGCGAACACTAAGGAACTACCTGACTTCTAAAGAGGGCGAACTACTCTAAGTATAAGCGAAGACTATGAGCCATAGACTAGGCTAGAGACCCAGAGCTCTATGGGATCCATGCTATCTATCTATTAAGTTAGCTACATGGGCCGAGACTTATCTACCTTTGCTACCTTAGTACTATAGGAATAGAAAAAAGTGTGCTTGAATTGAAAGCTTAGTACTATTTTTTGAAAATGGACTAACTTAGCCATGAATTTCTCATCCAAGGGTCCATCCCTTACATAATAGTCGATGGGGAAATTGGTAGCCTTTTCTTCAACTCTGAAGAAACCTCGTCATACTTCTAAGTCGAATGCAACGACTTTCCTAAGGCTTAAAACAACAAAGCTTTGCCATGGACGTGGAAAAACCGCTGAACCATACTATCGACTAACAACGCTCTACTACCGTGCATAGTAACAGATTGAAAGCCCCGTTCTGGTGGAACCCATCCTCACGTCCTTAACCCCGAAATAGTTCTTTTATTATAGCTGACATGCTAAGCGAAGTGTTTCCCATATTGCAGTTAAAAGTTTGTGTCGACCCTTACCTTAACGAATCTGCTACGGGTGAGCAAGCCTGCCAGCTTTCCCTTTCACTTTGTCTTTTGTCCTTGCCTTCTTTAACTGCTCACTCAAAGGACCTCGAGAAAACAATTGAGTCAACCGTCACCCGTGTGCCTTGGCCTGGCTTTCGATGATCAGAGTTGTTTATCTTAATAGTTGGCTTTTTCGAGGACTAATTATGTTATGTCATTATTTGGAATTCCCATCAGAGAAGCTCGCAGGAGCCCTATTGGTTCCATGAGCTGGTCCCTGTATCAAGCATATTAAGGAAAACGAGGACTCTTCACAAGTTGAGAGTGAATTCTATATTCTTTCTTTCAATCAATAGAACCGATAGGCATGAGACTGCCCTACCCATTCTGAAGTCAGCTTTTAGTTAACATTCCTTGAGTCATCGAGGTTTCGAAGAAAAGGAAACTTGCTTTTCATCCTATCCATCCTCTAGCTACTTTCTATACGAAATATGAGAGAGCTTGAAAAAGAGACTTTCACTAGCAACAGCTGAAGTAAGCTTTGGTTCTTCGAGAATCGTTAGCAACAGAAAGAGCTCTTCTTCTCAAATAACTCGAACTCAATAGCAAGAACTTGGACTCTTAACAAACCCATAAAGTGATATTCAAAATCGCTGATGTCTGATCAATGCCAGAGTAATACTGAACTAAGTTTCAAAAAGCTGTACATTGTCTCGGTACCTCTAGGTGCACTGGATCTGCTATACACAATCGCGAGCTTCGTTGGTGAAGTTGGGAGAATGACCCACCCATAGGTCGCTAATTCAAGAGATGAGGGATCATCCAGGGTTGCGACACCTCATTCTAGCTGATTAGATTCCTATAGAGGAAGAACGGCTCAACATCATCCTACTCTAAGTGACCCACTAGCCAAGAATGAAGAAAGAATTATTAGAAAGGATACCTTAAAGGCACAACCCTATTAAGTAAAGGCAGACTTCTTCCTCGCGCCAAGGAGCAAGCCTTGTTGTTATGAGTCCACGCGAACTCAATATGATGAGGAAGGCGGCTTAAGAGGCTATACTTCAATAGAGGATCGTCTACTTTTCTCCGCTTCCTCTTCTTGTACTAGCCAAAACGCATTTTGCACATTGAATCTGAGAGAGAAAGGCGTTAAGGCCAGCTAGAAGGTATCTAAGGGAAGCGCCGTACCATTAATAAAAAAAAGAAATGAACATTTCACAAGACAACCTATCGGCTAAGACCCGTTCTTCTTTCTTTAGAAGCAACTTGGGCATAAACTCCCGACTCCTCAACAGAGCCTATGAGGGCAAGGCCTCTTTCTGACCAACTAGCTAAGATCATTGGAATTGAATATTGAGATGCCTGGGCTTTATGATTTGACTCAGAAGCATCTCAGAAAGCTTTCAAATGGCCATGCTGCTTACATCGTGAGAGAAAGAGCTGGAAAAACCTCATGTGAAAGTGATTGGGCAGATAGCTAAGGGATAACGAGTGAGAGGCTGGTACTTAAATAGAAGGATTTTATGCAGATCAATAAATGGGAGGGCACAACTTTGACACAGGTAGATGGAAGCGATGATTGCAAAAGAATATTCTAATAGCATTCTTCCTCTTCTTCTTTTCCACCTCCGCGTTATCACTAATTCTCCCGTTGTAGAAGCTGGACGAACAGGAAGGTTTGGAAGATTATCAATTTTCTTCTAGCCTGCGGACCATTAAACATTTCTCTATGGGTTTTGTCCTTATTCTATAGCTTGAAGAAGAATAATGCCTTGAGCAGCTTGACGAATCACACAATACGCCTTCCCATTTCTTAGTTAATGGAGGCTTGTGACACAACCAATGAAGATTTAAAAGGAGATCTTGATACTCTAATTATTTGGAAAGTCTTATCCTCATCTGTGGAAAGACCACACCGGTGGAGAAGTTCTCTTTATATCTATCAATGAGGGATTTCTGGACACCAAATGGATCAAAGAACTAAATCTTTTTGGTTTGACTCCCTGGTTCCCATCTTTTGTCCAGAACTAAAATGAGTAATATGGCTGGTATCAATAACCACTTTTTCAACCATCTGACGTGGGGGGGCTATCTCTAAACACCCTACCTAGCGTGTAGGAAGGACGTACTCTAGTTGGTTTCCAACGCATCTCATTTTCTCAGAAAAAAGCCAGATGAGAGGGTGCCCGGGAACTAAACGATGTTAGCGCAAGGGCTAAAATGAAAAGGCGGTAGCATTCGATAAGTAGGCATGTTTGGGAAACTAGCACCAAGTACTAGGTTGATGGCATCTTGAATACTCCTCCTCATCGGTGGTAAACCATGGAAATGCATCACCAACCAGACTCCTTCAAATCTTTTAAGAGTTTCTGAATGAAGAAGAATGTCAAGAGAATAGTTCAATGCTAGCGAATAGCGTAGGAAGTAACCAAGTGTGAATGGTGGAAAGCCAACAATGGAAAAAGCATTAATTTCGGTGAAGCGATTCTTTATCCCTTAAGCGTAAGAAAAAGTACTTTCGAGCAAGGTCAATAGCGAACCCCGCTACTCCTTTGTCTTGGAGGAAGGGAAGGCTAGTACCAAAGACAGTGGGGGAAAGCCGAAGAAAGATAGGAAGGCGAACTTCTTGAAAATGGAAATGCCGGAGAAGACAGATGATGGCTAGCTTCTGGACTATCTTTCCTACTACCTGTGTTAATCCTATATAAAAATAAGAACTAGTTGTCTCAGGCTCTAGTTACGATCGTGGATTCTAATAAGATAGGTTAGTTTCAAATTTATTGAAAGAGTGAGAGGCTTCTGCTTTTGGAATCCTTGTTTCTTTTAAGGGTGCTTGAAGTTTACTAAACGTTTTATTATTAATAATCATAAGGTTGATAGGATGGACATTAGTCCATTGTCAATCCCATTGATAAAATTGTGTAATGGCTACGTAAGCGCTTTCGTCTTTAAGAAGTTAGGTTGTTCCTTTAGGAACTCCTTCCGACTTAGAGGTGGTGGTTACCATGTCTATTCTAAAATTCATGGTGATTCGTGCCCACACTCTCTAGTCTTAACTCGATTATCTAGTAGATGGAAGAGGCATTGACCTGTGGGTCCGCTGCGGTAGAAGGCCCTTGCTGGCCTGTCGATCCATCCTTCTTTACTTACTTACGCTATTTCTGACTAGAGAGAGGGCGCTTAGATCGGAGAGGAAGAATTTGAGCTGGGGGTATATGACTGAGTTCACCAACTCTCCTTAAAGGACTTATTGTACCTAGCTAGAAGATGTGACTTCACCCGACCAGAAGGGAAGTTCTAGAGGCCCGGTATGGTCCGCTTGGGGCCCTTCCACAATAAATAGCGGATATAAGAAAGATAGAGTGGCAAGGAAGAGGAGGCAGCCAAAGGCCATTAAACCTTGATAATTGGTTAGACCAGACAGCAGAAATAGAAAGAAAATTCATTGGTTGTTACAATCTTGGCTTTATGATTGACAGAGATAGATTCATCTCCACGGGTTCTCCTTCTAGTAATAATTTGTGCATGAGCGACTTAGTGGTTAGCCGAGCCCATGGCATGATGGGAAAAGCTCTCTTCTGATGGTTGAGCGGGTAAACCCCTTATGCTTGAAAAGAGTGAACGCGTAGAGGCTGTCAAGAGAGCTTTAAACCTCTATCTGTAGGAGATGTAAATACTTCCTTTCACCTCTGGAACAAAAGTCATAGGACGCTAGCTAGATTGATTGGTAGATTAGAGGTCTTCCGTCTAGCCTCTTGTTCCTTATCTCATACAGAGCACAACGGGTAAGGAAAGTGCTTTGTTAGGTAGGAGTGTCTTTTGAGCGGTGTTTGGTGATTTCATTATCCGAGAGTGGGACGAAGTCTTTATTTTCCTTTTTCATTCTTAAAAAAGTATTCTATCTTCACTTCAAGTTGCCTGCTTGCCTTAAGTCGCCTTCTGGAGTAAGGAAGGTAGCACTAGTCGTCGACTAATACAGAGAATCAATGCACCTATAGGCTAGCCACTTGCTAGTGATAACTGAGTCGAGTTCTTCGATGAGCTAACTAGAAGCTTAGAGGAGAACACTAGCGTGCACACTTCCGTTGATGTGCTTCACCGATCGATGGAATCTTATTTACATTGATTAGTCGGACTAAACAGAGAGACCAATGCTACTCATTCGATCTCAAATACTTTATCTCTTTCTTTGATATACGAGTTTCTCCGTCATGAAGACTTCCAATTACACATTGTACATGATTCGGTGTTCATTCTCATCCACACGAGAAATTAGAATGTCATCGAAATATACGACAATTTGCCTCTTCTTCGTAATCAAGCCGAAGCACCTGATTCATCATCCTCATGAAATTGGGGCGGTAGGCATCGAAAAGTCCCACCCCTCGTCTTAAAGTAAAGGCGGTTTTCCATTCATCCCCCCATCGGATTCTAATCTGATAATTACCACTTCTCAGATCAATCTTCGAAAACACAAGTGATCCAGACAACATATCTAAGTCATACATGGATCGATATTTGATGGTCATTTTGTGGATGGCCTGACTATCAACGCATATTCACCAGGTGCCATCCTTCTTTGGGGTCAAGAGAGCAGGCACATCACAAGGTTTGGAACCCTTTCCCTGATAACTCCCTTTTTAATCCGAACGCTAACCTGCCGACTTCACTCTTCATGCTCCGATGGACTCATCCGATAAGTAGCTTGATTCAGAAGAGAAGATCCTAGGATTAGATCAATCTGATGTTGAATGTCCTTCATAGGCGGTAATCTAGCTGGTAACTCTTCTAGGAGAAGTTCAGCGAACTGTTCAAGCAATTTGTGGTATAGGAGTGCCCTTTCGAAATAGGGGCTAAGCGTCTTTACTTTAATCTTAGTACCCTACCCCCATTTCCCGAGCTTGTTTCAAACTTTTGCCTAGTTAAAAAATATCAAGGAGTCATGGGACCGTGGAAGTTCATGGTAGTCTTATGCTTAAGGTCTCTCTGAAACTTAGGAGATGAAGCCAATTTGAAAGGTGTTAAATGGAAGTCAATTCAAATGATATTTCTTTGAGGGTGTAGAAAGCAAGGAATGATTTATATCATATCAAATTCAAAAGAGTAGACATGATAATCCAAATGATACTCGGTTGAAATGTCCGGAGCAAGAAGCTAGTAAACATCTTCTCAAGTTTCGCTTTCTTTGAGGAGACATTTTGAAGCGAAAAATCTGGGTCCAATGTTTGCAATTGGTGACAACAACACCTCCTTTTTTCACAAGAAGGTCAACTCCAATAGAGCCAGTCAAAAATTATGGCTATCTATGACTCAAATGGGAATAGAGTGGAGGGTGAGGAAGTGGTGCCGCCAAAGAAGATGTCTCGATTTTTTTTGACTTTTTAGGTAAATCCTATTCTATGAATGTTCCCTCGATTAAGGAGGTAATTAAACACACTTTCAACACATTGTCAAAGTCAAGCTTGATCTTCCTGTAATCGAGTTGGAAGTCAAAAAGCCTTGTTCTCCATTAAAACATAAAAAGCTCCTAGACTGATGGGTTTCTAGTCTTTTTTTCCAAGAGAAGTAGGAGATTATGGGAAGGATGTTGTAGTCACCGTGACTTCTTTCTTGAGGATCTGGTAAGTCGCTTTCAAAGAATGGAATAGTACACTATCTCTTTTATCCCTAAGGTGGCCTACCCTAATACTATGAGAGATTTCGGACCAATCTCTTGTTGTAAGACCATTCTAAGACAGGTTTTCAAAGTGATTGTGGCGAGAATGAAGCCTCTTATTCCCAAATTGGTTGATGGAAGGCAATCCGATTTTGTCCGATGCATCCATTTACGAGAACATCATGCTTATGCAACAGTTTCTAAGGAATTCTCACAGTCGGTAGCACTCCCGGATGTGTAATCAAAGTGGATTTGCTTAAGGCATATAACTACTATAGAGTGGAACTTTCTATTTAATGTCCTCGAAGGTAGTTGGTTTTCCTCTAGAATGCTTTCTTGGATTCTTGAGTGTGTTTCCACTACCAAATTCTCTATAAGCCTTGACGGTTGACTATCGTAGTATTTTTTTACGGTGGTATAGGCACGCCCCTAAGCCCCAAAGCCTTTACCTTTGATTACGCCATGGAATCAAACCTAGATCATAAGAGAATCTAAGGTGAGACTTCTTTTGTTTTGATTGAGGAAATCGGGGCTTGGTAGGGGCGTCCCATTAGAAGCGATGTCAAAAGGTGGTGCCAAATTTTCCATTTCTTTTAGGCCTTTCGTTGAGATACTTTTTCTAAAGAAGACCGATCGCTTAGCTCCCTTTAAGTGGTCCTCTCTTCCGTCTTTTATTGAGGAATTCTTAAACCTTTCTTTGGGGCAAGAGCAAAATCGTGCCTTTCTCTTAGACGCAGAATGCAGTAGTAGAAAGAAATGCACGATGGCGCGTTGATCCCTCATGTGGGAGTTCAGTCGCGTGGTGATCCAATCCCATATTCAGGAAAGGGAAAAGCGGTTCTTTCTATTCCCGCTACTGGTAGAGATACCCATAGTTGTCAGTCCTCGACCCCACTCTTTTTGATCCAGCTATCTGATATACAATTCCCCAAGGACTTACCCGCGGGAATACGATCACGGGTGGAAAAAGTCTCAATTGTTGATGTTGGACATCCGGGACATGTTGGAGAAAGACAAGCTAAAAATGAAGGGAAATCCATAGAGTTGGGTAGGGATAGGACTAAAGAGACTATTTGTTTACAGCCAACCATGAACAGAATAGAGTTTAGAGTCGATTCGGTAATTAAGAGTCAATCTAGTATGGCAAATTCCTCGATGGTCTTGAGCCTTTTGCCTGCTTCTGCTTTCATCTATAGATCGGATTGTCGGCATCAAATCAATAAGTCAAAGCTGGCTCGGTATTCACTCATAAAAAATTTAATCCAGAAGTCTAGCCTTTTTTCTTAGTTTAGAGTTCTTCATTATAGGCTTTCGGGAAAGAAGATCTCTTTCTTTCTTTTTGCGGTGGGCGTGAACAAGAAGACCAAGTTCTCGGCATCTCGAATCAGAAGGAAGGTCTCATTCCACTTTTATTTCCATGCCTGCGGAAAGATAGAAGATCGGAATCTTTGAATCATAATAATATATGTTTTTGATTCAAAGCAAAGTGCTTGAATTGCACTTTTTCCTCGCAATAGGTAAGGTCTCACCCTTGATCAAAGACCTGCTTATCTTAATCAATCATGAAGTTCTACCCTTGGTACCGAGCGAGGATTGGGGGATCACTTTTATCCGAATCGCCTTGCTCTACCTCTAGCTTTAATGGATCTTCCTTTCACTCGTTAGTTGAAATGTCAGATCTTTCACTCACTGAATACCTACCTAATCTACACCTTTCTAAGAGAAGGCTTTGAATGTCATGTCAACTCACTGACGCTTTATCAATTCCTTCCTTTAATCTGCCTTGATCCTGTATACAGGATACCACCGAACCAAAGGTGCATAACGGATTCAACCGATCGATTCCCCATGGCATATAGAGATGGGTGAAGCATAAGGCTAGTAACGTGAAATTGGTGCCTATTAAGAATAGCACTTTGCCAAGCAGGTGACCAAATATAGAGGAATTTGATTCAATAGTAAAAAAGCCTTGGCTAAACAACTAAGAAAGCTAGCTAGCATTGAATGAAAAGCTGCGGTACATACCGTTGTTCATATAATGAGCCTCAATTCTTCCTAAAAGTATGTATTGTTTTAGAATACCAAAGTGGAGGACCTCCGTCAGGAATGCACCCGAAAGCTTAGTTAAAGGTTCCGGAGCTGATAGCATTTTCCCTTCTTAGACTCTTACTGCTCGTACAAAAATAATGCCTTGAGGAGCATCGATACTAACATATGAGACTAGTGCCTTTGACTGTCCCCTGAAACTAGTGAAATTAGTTACTTGCCCTAGTGTTACTCCCTAGCTTCCTTTTTCCACAGAAGACTTGCTAGAGGAGCTTGTGTCACTTCCTTGCAAATCGGATTCTCTTTCTCTAGATCGAATACACAAGTATGCATCATGCTAGATGCTTTGTATGTGATAAATATGGTCATAAAGATGCAGAATGTTACAATAATCCTCTGCATAATAAATCCAAAGTCAAGCAGATTTTAACCAAAATGAGAGTTTAACTTTACTACAGGAACAGAGCTCCACGATCACAACTTGATATTTATACAGTGGATGCTCAAGGCACATGACCGGGAAAAAAGCCCTCCTGGCTAACTTCACGGAGAAGGAGAGTCCAATAGTCATCTTTGTTGATAATGGCTCTGGCAAGATAAGAGGATATGGCTCGACTTAGAATGGTGCAGTGTCCTTTAGCAAAGTACTCTATGTGGAAGGATTAAAGCATAATGTTCTGAGCATCAGCAAACTCTATGACAAGGGTCATCAATTCACGTTCCTCAATAATCAGTGTCAAGTCAGAGATTTGAAGACCTCTTTTATAAAGCTGACCGGAACAAAAGAAGGGAACGTCTACACTGTTAATCTTGCTCAACTGAGTTCTGATAAGACAATATGCTTTCTTGCTAAAGCCTCTGAAGAAATGAGCTGGCTATGATATAGAAAGTTGTCTCATCTCAACTTTAAGAGTATGTCAAAACTGGCGTCTAAAGATCTAGTAGCAGGTTTACCCAAGCTCAGCTTCAACAAAGAAAGACCATGCAACGCCTGTCAACTTGGAAAGCAAACTAGGACCTCATTCAAAGGCAAAGTAGTCAAATCAATTGATAAGCCTCTACATTTACTTCACATGGATCTTTTTGGGCCAATTCCAACTATAAGCCTTGGAGGGAAGAGATACTTATTGGTCATAGTGGATGACCAGATTCATATGGGTGTTCTTTCTAAATTCTAAAGATGAAACAAACTCTCAACTCATCAAGATGTTTAAGCTGGTGATGAACGAAAAAGGAGAAAATATCAAGGCTATAAGGAGTGATCATGGAAGAGAGTTCGACTTCTCTGCGATGGATCAGTTTTGCACAGATAATGGCATCAGTCATAACTTCTCAGCTTCACGAACTCCACATCAAAATGGAGTTCTTTGAAAGGATGAAACGAATCGCGATTGAAGGCGGAAGGACTCTACTAAATTGCATCTCATCCTTTGAATACTTTTGGGCAGAAGATATCAACACTGCGTGCTACACTCAGAATATGTCTCTTGTTCACTCTACATTAAAGAAGACTCCCTACGAGCTGTGGAGAGGAAGAAAGCCAAATATCAGTTATTTCCATGTGTTCGGCTGTGCATGCTACATTCTCAACAATGGAAAACAATATCTGACTAAGTTCCAACCCAGGTTAGACAAAGGAATCTTTCTAGGATATGCTACAGATAGTAAGGCCTATAAAGTGTTCAAAAAAAAGACGACAAGTGTTGAAGTCTTGATCTATATCATCTTCAATGAAATAGACTCAGACAAATCTGTGCCTCAAGACACTGCGATCGACGACTCAGACACTACGAATGAGGTGGTCAAGCCCAACACCACGATTTCTTCTTAGTGGAGCAGTCTTGATATAGCAGAAAGACCCACTGTGATGAAATCATTTCTTTCAAGACTAAGCAACCTTTCTGATGAGCGCTTCAGGGATAAACCTGACCCTTAGTCTTAGACTAAGAGGTTGGCCCTTGTGACACCCCCAAATCTGGATATCTTCTAACCTGACAAATGGTGCTACACGGTGCTACAGTTCACACATACATTCAATTGAAATAACTCAAAAGAGTGAATATGTCTTCTATATATTCCAAAGTAATATTCCCTTTCCTAGGTTCTTTATAACCATTACATATGTTCTTTATCAGAATATCAAATAATTATAACATTCATACTATACTATTATAAAGATAGCTTATTAGTCTGCCTTAGCCTTCCCTTTATCCTCACTGGATCCTTCAGTTCGTTCGGTCTTACCTGCATTCATATGGTTCAAGTAAGAGTGAGGATAAATAGCTCAACAAGTATGACAATTTCATTTAAGCAACATGCTTGAATCATATGAATCGTATATCTTCTATAACTAAATCAATAGTTATGAAGTACTATAGATAATTCAAAATAGAACTTCTCTTTTGTTTAAAATGTTTCACAATGAACAACGTTCATTAAACATAAATTTTGGCTCAAGACCTTGAGCATTTCATTCTTTCTTCGAAAAGGGCAACCCGGCACCAAGTCCGTAAGTCTGGTATATCTGACGAGCACGTTTAGGTAATCACCCTATAGTACTCTATGTTGTACAATACTACTTCTTTAAACGTATCTACGTTTAAGTTTTGGCAACCTCGCATGCTTGTCGTTTGACAACAAAACATTTTTTTATTCATACTCAGTCTTTCTTTGAAATCCATACCAAAATAGTTTGCAAAAGATAACAACATCGATAACATTTTGATAGATTATAAGGAAATCTACCAAACACATTAAGTCTAGCCGAAGAAATTGGCTTCGACTTTATAATACATTAATTCATGCGTAAGATACATGAATTGCAAAGCTTATCTAGAATAAACATTGACAAGGGTTAGAACACTTGCCTTCAGCGTCTTCTATAGTTAATACATTATTCCTTTGTGTCTTTTAGGATTCTACAATACATAATCACATAACACACCATATTAAGTCAAAATAATCATGTATGGTCACTAATATATCTTACCCTTCTTCTCAATCTACTCATTCATTAGATTCGTTAAAGTTCATTATGGTTTATCGTATTACTTTGTATTTATGTTCTCATAACCTTTTGTCAATCTTTAGTTATTAAACTTAAGGTTATTATCCTCCTTAAGGACATTACTTTAAGTTATTAAGGTAATAATTCACCATTAATCAACTTCTATTTTCTTTACATTCATGTTTATTCTTCTCTGGCTCTTCCCTTAGTGCTAAGCCCATTTATGCCGCTAGCTTTTTTTTCATAAACCTTGTCTTTGCTTGACAGCGACTTGACAGTGCATGGTCTAGTCTTGGTGTTGCGGCGCCATTCCCTTATGCTATAAGCAAGATCATGGCGCCACTTCACGATGGGGGTTTGAGGGTTAGCCTCATGGCTACGCTTGTTGACTTTATACCTTTGGGCGTATTGACTGCGGCTGACCAACCCCGCCTTAGATCAATTTCATAGTTTTCTTATCTTTGTAAATTTTCTGGCTCATAACTTATTCATTCTAAGTCCAAATTGGCTCGTTCAAAAGTTGTTAGCTCACTTATCACATGTTGTACAATTTCATTAGAAAATCTTACATTTTGAATCATAATAACATGGAATTCACCAATTAAGTTCTTAATTATGAATTTGCTAAACGCTAAGTGAACGTTCATAGTTTGTTTCTTCGTTTTAAGTCAAAATTTGACCATTTTATAGTCCACAGCTCTAAAATGCAAACTTAGACTATTATCTATTGAAAACCAACATTTTCGAGTTCAAGGGTGACTTTTGACCTTCATTCCAGAGATTTTCATGATTTCGACGATTATCGTTTAATCTCCTAAATTTTTCCATAACTTGGTTACTTGAGATTTTTACTCGCTCAAAATGGATTTCTTCCATTAACACAACATAAATCATCTAAGACTACAAATGATGGTTTTAAACTTGTCCATCAACAACAAAATGACAATTCTTCAATGTTCTTCATTAGTTCATAACTTTTATGATTATGATTCACTTACAACATGGTTTATTAAGGCTTAGATCCATTAATAACCATCGTTGTTCCTCCTTATGGTACATGCACCACCCAATACTCACTTTTCTATCAAATTATAATTGCAGAGATGGAGAATAATGGTTTAGGATTCATTACCTTTGAAGTTCTAGCTTTCTTTCTTCTTCTTCTTTGAATTATAAAGGTCTAGCTCTTCTCACTTTTCTCTCTCAATATAATTGCTCTTAGATGTTGGTGAAATTTAAACAACAACAAATGAGCAAACAACCTCTTCTATTTATAGGTTTTACAAGGTTAGGGCATAATAGTCATTATCACCCACCTCCTTATTATTCAAGACTTGGGTAACAAAAATCTTATCCCTTGCTTGGCCAAGGTTGGCGTACAATGACTCACCATGAGGGGCCCACATGGGTTGCCCCATGGGTTTTCTTACCCGGTGACCCATCGGTTCGATCCATGGGTTAGGTTCTTGGTTTGGACTTAGGTTTTAATTACTTTAGGCTTAACATTGGGCTTGTATTATTAATGTTTAGCCTTAGCAAGTTCGCACTTGGGCTTGCCCAATTCCTACATAAATCCTACAAGTCAATTTCAATTAGCTTAAATCTTTTAACGTATAGTCTACGTATTTTCTCGTATACTAATCCGCATACTCATTTATCATATATGTCATTCTTCCGTATACTAGTACAATAATTAGTATTATATAAGTATTCTTTCTTTGAGATTTATTTGGGTTCGGGGGCTTGATTATGCGGAGGGAAGGTGTTAGGCACCCACCGACATTCGTGTTACCACGGTGACCGCCACTTTTCAAGAAACTGTTATATGAATGTGTGTGTAATTTTTTTGGAAGTAGTGCGAGGCCTCGTTAGCACCTATATACAAAGGGTTTGAATTTATATTAAAAATTCGAGTTTTAAACATGATATATATTGTGAAGTTTTGTAAAAGGGTTTTTTCAAACCTTGTGCTCAATAGTAATTGAGATCTTTTATACTTCCATTTTATTATTAAATGTTAAACTTGATTGCTTTTATTTTCGACATTCAAAGCATCTTCAAGAGAACAATATATAGCAGTGCTGAACTCCTCATGGGCATGAAAGCCATCTAAGGAAATTCAAACACCGTGAATAATTTACAAGCTGCTTACAGCTGAAAATGTCCATCACGGGACTCGAATCTAGATTCAGTAAACTGAATTTGTGATCACATGATTCTTAGGCTCACATGATGCCACAGTTTATATGAAAAGCAGTAAGTAGTTATATATATATAAAAGTTGTAAATATATATATATATATATATATATACAAACTTTATTAACCACCACGAAGCACCTCCATGGGGGATCATAAATGTAAATATATAAAAGCGGTAAATATATATATAGAGACATGATCAACCACCATGAAGCACCTCCACGGGGGATCAGAAATGTAAATAAAGCAATAAATGCGATCAACCGTCACAAAGTAAACTCCAGGCGGGACTAAATGTAAATAAAGCAGTAAAAATGATCAAACGCCACGAAGTAAACTCCAGGCGGGACGGAATGTAAATAAAGCAGTAAAAGGCCACAAAGTAAGCGGTAAACGCACATGATGTTTCTCAATCCCGGCTCAGTTTATCATTTCAGCGATTTGTCGATATATATATATATATATATATATATATATATATATATATATATATATATATATATATATAAAGCAAGTAAAACGCTCCAAACATAAGTCTAGGCACAATCGAGGCATAACTCGATAATGTTAGTCCATATATATAAATATATACATATATAAGTATATATATACAGACAGAAATGAAAACCATGACTCTCGATGTGAAGAATAATGTGCAAAGATGAAGAGAAAGGCTTTATAGAGTGTTAGAAGGCTTACGGTGGGCTTCAAAGAAGACTTCTATGACTCTAAGTGGATGAACACTCGGCTCCGTAAGTAAAAATATAGCTATATGTGAGCTAACAAGTGTTTGAAATGAAAAACACTCAATATAGGGTGTGTGTCTGAGACCAAATTTGTGAGGCTTCCTCGCCTTTTCCTCTTGAATTATGGCCACCCAAAGCTCTATATTTATAGAGTTTGGTGGCCCTAGTCTCTACTACTGGCGACCACAGATACTGTGGTGCAACCGGTGCCCCGTGCTCCACGGGTCCTGCCGTCTCGAAGTACGTTCACTCGTGCACTATGATGTCTGCTCGAACTTCCAGAACTTCAATCCGAGCATTAGATTAAGGTATACAAGACCTTTTTCGGACCGTCATTATCGAGAGTTACACAATGACATGGGATTAGAGGTTGTACGAAGTCAGGAATAGGGGACCATGCCCATGGTCTTCAAGCTTCAAATTCTATCTGGTGTGTTTCCCTGCATAATAGTCACTCGGGATTGGAACTCCTTGGCTCTTGTGGGACATTGTTGGGTAGAAATGTATGTGTGAGTTGTTGAGACAGCACGATATGGGGTTGAGGTGGCAAGATATTGATTTTTCCCCTCACCGGGGTTATCTCCGGTTTGTGCAGATAAAGCAGACGTTGCTCAGGGTTATCTCTGAGATTGGACTGCTATAAGTGTTTGAATTCCTCAAGGTCATCTTTAAGTGTACTGTCTTCTTCGTGTGTTATCTCTAGGGTCTTTGGGATGAGTGCCTCGGCCAGGAGTTACGAGGTTAAAGCTAATTACATGCATTTGAAACATGCATTTACGGGGTTATTGCGAACTACAACGACATTCCTTGGGGTTATCTCCAAGGATGAAACTTCGAGGTTATCTTGAGGTTGGAACCGATACTCCGTTGTGTGTTTAAGGGTTGAGGCCCGAACTTCCGGTGGTATCCGAATGGATATGAGGTACATCTTCTAGGGTTATCTCGAAGACAAATCGCCTCCTACAATGTTAGTAACGGTGTGCGCGAAAAATTTTGAGTATCTACTGAGATGCCCCTCTTTATCATATTAAATGCAATGCAAGGCATGGATATGATAAAGAATCATAGACAGTTGAAATGTAACAAGATAAACATGATGTCATGTGCAGCAACATGATGCAAATGCATGATGCATGTATTTTGTTGGATTGTTTTCCAACATGATGGAATGATTGCCGGTTCCCTGTTAATCCTACCGGGGATGACAATTAGTGATGTCTTGGACATGTGATCCAAGTCTTCCAGGATGTTGATGTTGGGGTTATCACCAAAGTTCAGAATCCTTGATACAGACTTTACTCTGAAGATGTGCCTCTCGTGTGCAAGAGATCTGTGGGGATAAATCTTTGTTTGTTTGAGGATGTGTATAATATATTCCATCATCGGTCATTTCCGATGAGGATGGTCTTTTCTGTTTTGGGTCACCAGCATATACCACGGTCTTGTTCGACTTACTGCCAACAATATGTATTGTCAGGGCTGCCTGACCTTCGCTGATGTGTGTATCACCAGATAGATCCCTGTTGTGCAAACTTCCAAGGTTGCTTGAACTTCATTGATGTGTGTATCAACGGATAGATTCCTGCCGGACAAACTGTCAAAGTTGCTTGACCTTCATTGATGTGTGTATCAGCGAATAGATCGTGTTGTAAACCCCCGTAGGGGATACATGGATATGGGTACCACTCATGAATAGTTTACGATGCTTGATGGGTTTACTTGCGGTGGTGAGATGTCGTCGAGGTTGCTTGAGCTTCGTTGACATGTACATCGATGGATGATAATCGTTGTAACCCCACCAAGGATACGTGGATGATCGAAGAATGCGTTGTAATTCCCCCAGGTAGAGATCGTGGATGATTAAAGAATGCGTTGTAATCCCGGTAGGGATCGTTATCAATGAATGAAATCGCATTGTAACCCCGTTGGGAAAGGCTTTTAGGATTCGACCTTATATTTGGCGACATCAAACACTGTGTGAGGCATTCTGCAGAGTATGATTTGAAAAAGCTAAGCTTATTGGTATAGTGTACCTTGTATTTAGGTGAATACCAATCAGTAACATGTAAAGCCATAATTTAACTTGTGACAACCAGGATTCCAGGCTATTACCTTTCAATCGCGTAACATTTTATTCTGATTTGGCCTTTTCGACATGAGACCTCCTTTGCGACTTAACCTGGGTGGCCGGGAGGGTAGGACCCATATAGGGTGCATGGTGGACCTATGGCCAACCATGAATATGTAAAGCCTGCATGTTACTTTTATAAGTCACTTTCAAGTTGCGCCGCGAAGGAAATTTGAGAGCTCTTCTTGAGATCTACTGAGTTTGGGCAACTTTCTGCAAGCTCTACTACTTAGTACAAGTGTTCTACAACATCACAGTAACGTATGCATGTATTCTTTTCCAGTTTTTATCTGTTGGAAAATGACTTATCACATAAAATACATCTAAACACATAGTAGTGAATATGCATGCTGATATGACTTTATAAGAAATATTCAACATAGTAAATGTTAGTATTAAACCATGCTGAACATAATGATGTGAAATAATTTGACTTTTGAAGCGGTCAAATTGGCACCTTTCTTGTCATTTCGTATCTATTTGAGGACAAATGAGTAAAGGTGGAAAGAAAAATAATCTACAGTAATTAGGCTACCTTACGGATTTTTTACTTTGATGTATTAATGCATGTAGGATGTATATGACTGTGGGTAGGTGTGCTATTGAATGGCCACCTAGTCATGCCTATGTGGATGTGGATAGTCCTATTTATAAAGGGGACTACGACAAAATTTTTCCAAAATGTAGGCATTGGGTAGTCATACATTTTTAACTCTACTGTAGATGTATGTTAAAATAATGCATACATACATGTAGTCATAAAAATGCATTTTGAAAAACTCCAGATAAGAATTTACCACACCCTTTCTGAGGTGATTTGGAGACTTGTTGTCGAGATATATGGATCGGATCGGTAGAGTAGTTCCCATGAGGACCACTTACGGTGTCTGGAGATGGGCTTACGAAGTGCCTCGACCCCATTTTGTTAAACAGCCTCGTTATTTAGTGGAGGCGGTGATATGTCCAGTCCAGGTTGATGTTCCAGACGTTGAGGATGAGGAGGATGATGTTTCGGTTGCAGACCCCGCTCCTGTTGCATCTGTTCCCCATAGGAATTTGCTGGGGATTCATGTGGCGAACCTAGAGCTTCTAGGCGATTTGAGTCGACACCCTTTAGTTTACCTACACACAAATGAGGTATAAAGTTAGATCTTAATCTTCCTTCTTTCCTATTGATGAGGAGTGAAGGATTGATGTTGATCTATAATTTGATGTAGGTTCTCGACTTTACGACTTGAGGCGGTTCAACATCCACTCTATGTATCGAAGCTCTACATGATGACTATAGAGCGATTGTACGGTTAGGGATTCGGGATGTTCTTTTCCATTCTTCCCCGTTGTTGTCCCTAGGGTTACCTCGGGGCATTGTCGAAACACTAGTTTCATCAGACTCAGACACTCCATTTGCTGGATTGTGAGGTCATGATGATGCCGATGGATTGGCGGTTTATCATAGGTATGGAGTTTGGAGGGTACGATTGCCTTGTATGGCGGATATTACCCCGTTAATCGTCGATCCTTGTTAGGAGTTCGGCGGGCGCTTCGAGGAAGGAAGCTGACTTCGTATAGGTCCTTTGGCGTAGATCCTATGAGTGAAACACATTAAGTGAGCCTATACCCGATGATGTGAGAGTCGAGAGATCACATTTTTGGCGATTGTTCTGATGATCATTAGAAAACTTCATATGAGATACCTCTTCTACGGTGTCTTTCACTTTGATCGGTACCACTCGACCGTGGGCCGTATTGGAGAGTATGATTGGGGTTTTTACACCTTTGCCTACTTCCTCAAGGGAATGCGCATACGTTCACAAGGCTTGGCCGAGGCTTGGTTAGAATTCTACCCATTTCTCTTGGTGAGTATTTCTCTTGTCTTTTCCCATGTACATGTTAAGAGTGTTAAAGCGGCAATGAGATGTTTGTCTTTACATTGATAGTTACGGGCCTATGAAAGGCTCCCATATTTACGTCATCCGAGTGTGTTAGGCTTAGATACCTATCCATGAGGACGGAGATGGCATCATTCCATCTTGGAGGAGGTCCACATTGCGGAGGGTTTCACTCATTGTCTACTCTGGTTTGGTTATTGATAGGGGATGTCATCACATGGATTCCTATTCGGGGAGCATTGAGCATTGGATTTGAGGATGGGTACCCGAATGGTGTCAGCATGTGATTTCCACCCGTAGGATTCCTCTCTTCACGGATGGAGAATGGGAGCTCTATTTAGGAGGCGTGCTTGTCGGGAGCACCACAGGAGAGATTCATATACCGATCTTGCCTCCTACCAGGCGTTATTGGCCTGTTTCGCAATCACCCGTCACTGATATCCCATTATTGGGTGTTGACAATTTTACATTATCAGAGGGTCCCTGTGCTCAGGAGATATTCCAGCATTGGTGGTTCCATCGTACCATTGGAGCCCGACACCAGCGCCTTTCGATTCATGGGGGATATGGTTCCAGGATCCGTGATGATGATGGATTGGATGGCCCGTGTCCGAGATCTGACTCATTTGACACAGATTGATAATTTGACCCGGCAGTTGGACCCGACACATTTCTTTATCCGGCACTTGGGTAGAGATCCTTCAGAGGCAGATACTTTTGATCCTTCCTGCTCTTGTGCTGGCCCCTCAGGTGACCCATATGGTTTTGCCAGTTAAGATCCTCCCTTATATAGGCCTGACATCCATGTGGATAGAGATCTAGTGACTCAGGAGGAGTTACATTAGGTGGACAGGATTGATGATGTAGACATTGACACCATTGTCTTATTCTGATATATATTCTCGTTATTTCATTTGATAGGACTCTGTTAGTTGTTGGGCATTAGTGCCCCATTTCCCTATATTTTAGCTATACAAAGATGTATTAGATGATGATATACTTAGGAATGTATGTACAAATTTCCATTCTCTATATCATATTGCCATCTATTGTATCATGCATGTTATTATGTTATGCATATGTATGTATATCTAGAGATATTCGATATTGACCTGGATGGTCTTATTACACATGGTAGTCTGGATCTCTTCTTCGACAATTAGTCGTATTGATCATAACCCACCATTCTTGGTGGTATCTGGTATCTTGATTAACGGTATGATAGTATGTCACCATCGAGACGGGGTGGCATGAGATCATTGTTGCAACATACTATGACCCTCTTGATGTTTTAGGTTCTCGCGGAGGATTCATGGAGTGCATCTTTGGAGCAGGTATCGGCGAGTAGGTTTTTCGATTTGGGACCTAGGGGTTGACTCTACTGCGGAGGAGTATACCGTTTGGTGATGCTACCACTAGACAAACCTTGTGTGCATATATGGCGATTGGAGACATGAGTCGGCGATTCATGACCCTCAACTTTGGATTGAGTAGCATGATTATCTTCCTCTAGGCCGGTTTGTGGGGCATGATTACTTACCATCCATTGGTCGTGATGTGTCGGTTTAACCCGGTTCGAGGATTTTCATCCTTTTGAGGGGCATTGAGTCGGTAACCCGGCTTCTTGCCACTTATCGTGAAGGATAGATCTAGGTTGTATGCTGTTGGGATCGAGTGAGATAGTTGAGTTTTCATCGACCATCTGGATTGTTCTGCGAGTATTCCGCATGGATAGATATAGAGAGCGCATCGGTACGTGGTAGTATCCACGGTCAGGGGGCCGATTCTGACGATGAGGAGCCTATAGAGGCCGATATTCCCATCGAGGAGGATTTGACTAATGGGTTGCTAGCAATTGTGAAGGATTCTCCAACTACGAGTGCTACTATGATTCAACATTCAACACAGTATTTGGAGCAAAGTCATCATCTGATGACCTTTGAGAGAGATTAGGCTAGGGCCTTGATGTTGATAGCTCTTGATGGGAGAGCCTTGACTCTATTAGAGAGAGAGCGAGGCCGGATCGACTAGAGATGCATTGATTGTAGAAGCGGGATCTTTTATCCGCCCGGGATGTGGTGCGTCGTAGAAGCGATTACTTGATGAGATCCCTTACCCTTTGGCATCCTTGCTTGGATATAAAATCATACATTGATTAGCACCATGCCACCATGTAGTTAGCCTCGGATCTGCTAGCTCGTGTAGATACCATTGGGTAGGAGCTTGCAACGTTACCTCCTTCTTCGGAGAGGGATACTATGTTAGATCTGATAGTCCACATACATACAGATCCATAGATAGACTTGTATTTTCCTGCACAGACTAGCTTAGCCATTTTGTCATGTACAACACATATTGTATATATCAAACAATATTATATATGGAAGGGAAATATATCTTGATTAACTTCCCTTTCAGTTATTCCTTGATATTTTCCTGTTTCTTAAGGGCTTGTGAGCTTGATGCATTCTGAACTCATCCTTGATGGGTGGAAAATGAGACGTCGTAGGATCTTTCAGAACAGATCATTGATTTGTGTGTATCCCTATCATCTTTGGTGTCTTGGAACTGGTTTCTGTATGGAAATGTGGACAGGAGTGTGGCTCTTCCTCTCTGAGATTGACCGCACCACAGATGGTCGCCAGTAATCCTATTTAAGAGGAGCCCAGTTAGTTCCATCTCTTATGGATTAGTGTTGCTCTATGAGGCACAACCATGGCTTAGATGGTTGTCGAATCTCTGTTTGTGAGGAGAGGTTAGATAGTTCCATCCTTTGGTCTAAAGCTTATGGAATGTGGTGGATTGAAGTATCATCCCGATCTTTGTGTGACATGTATTTTTGTTACGGTAGGGGTTAGGCCAAGACCATAAATGGTTTTACGTACTCCTATTGAAGAGAGATCGGGGTTTGCGTAGTTTGAACACAGTGTAAGAGGTTCAACGGCCAGATGTGAAAGGTGTAGGAATATTTTGTTATTTTGTTTTTGTAGAGAAAAGGCAAAAATGTTTTTGTTATTTTTTTTATTGTGATCGGGCCATATAGAATATGGTTGCCTTCGTACTCCCGGGAATCAGGGAGATCAAGTCGTCGTAGTTCTCCCTTCAGGGCGATTTGTGATCGAAGAAGTTGAATCCCATGTTTAGAATGAACTGCGGGGAAATTAAAGTTTGATCCCATGCTTGGGACAAACTGCAGGTGTGAAAAGTTCAATCCCGTCTTCAGGATAAACTGCAGGTATGAAAGGTTCAATCTATGATGGGATAACTTAGGATTTGTATGAAGTGAAGCTAGAAATTTTCCGTTTGAAAAGTGTGTTTTTCTTTGAGGGGTAGTTGGATAAAAAGGAAAGGCTGTATGTAATGAGGGTTAAAGAACCTGAAATGACTGGTGATCTGACGATCCAAAACCAGGATGTTTTCTTGATGATAACCTCAGACATAGTACCATTTTACGGTGTCCGAGTTGATGAGTTGTGGAAATTCATCGCCGTCCATTTCTTGTAGTCTGAGAGCACCTCCTGTTAATATCTCCTTGACAACAAACGGGCCTTCCCAGTTAGGAGCAAATTTTCCCTTGGATTGATCTTGGTTGTCAATGATCTTCTTCAAAACCAAGTCGTGCTATTTAAAATTCCATAGCGAATTACGGAGTGTGTGTCCAAGGAGATTATTCTGATGAGCTTGGTCGTGCCTTTTATGGGGAGTTGGAGGAAATCGTAGAGTTGTCGTACAAGGGAGGCACGTCGGGGTCATATTTACTTGTTCAAGTGCCGTTGGTTTGATTCGGAAAAAGGGATACGTGTTGTGCACATGGAATCGTCGATATTGACCTCCATAGATGCTGCGTACTCCAACGAACCGTTTATTTTACCAACTCAAAGCAATGCAAGTATACTACACTCCTAGTCCTGTTAGGAAAAGGATAGGCCTTCTGATTGGCAAGTTGTAATTTGTACTCCCTTTTCTGAAGCGAAAGCGAACCCGCGACTATCCTTTGCTTATATAACTAACCATAGAAGATAGTCGCGGTTCGCCTTTCGTCTATTAGAGACAATTGGTGATACCTCTCTTGTACCCATTGGTCTTCATCCAGTTGAGCATCTATTAACACTCTGAGGGATTCCATTTCCACCTCTATGGGGAGCACTGCTTCCATTCCATAGGCTAATGAGTAGGGGGTTGACCCAGTGGAAGTACACATTGAAGTTCTGTAGGCTAATAAAGTCAGAGGCAAGAGGTCAGACCATCCTTTATAATTGGCTGACAATTTTTGCATGATCTTCTTGATGTTTTTATTAGCCGATTCAACAGCACCATTCATCTTTGGACGGTAGATGACGGAGTTAAGGTGTTTGACGTGGAATTTACTTCATAATTCCTCCATCATTTCGTTGTTGAGGTTCTTAGCATTATCCGACACAATTACCTTTGGTTGTCCATATCGAGAAATGATATTATTTCTGATGAAAGCAATGATAACTTCTTTGGTAACCCTGGGGAAGGAGGCTGCTTCAACCCACTTGGTGAAGTAGTCGATCATGGTGAAGATAAACCGATATCCTTTCTCGGCTTTGGGCTCGATGGGCCCGATCACGTCCATTCCCCACATTGAGAAGGTCCAAGGCGAACTCATGCTGTGGAGTTCCCTTGGAGGGACATGGATATCATTTCCATGAATTTGGCATTGATAGCACCTCTTGACATGATCATCACAGTAAACTTTGAGCATAAGCCAATAATGTCCTGCTCGAGGATCTTCTTAACAAGTAGAGGCTTTGCTCATGTGTGGGTCACATACTCCACCATGGATCTCATCCATGAGCCTCGAAACTTGATCCTTGTCCAAACATCTCGAGGAGACCAAATCATGCATCTCTCTTATAGAGTGCATCTCATTTCGAGTAAATTTCATAGCCATTCGATGGATCCGCTTTCTTTCATTTGGGCTCGCCTCAGCGGGTGTAGATCCATCTCATAAGTACTCCTTAATGTCTTGATACCAAGGGTTATGGATGGGAGATAGCTCATCGATACTTCTCCAACATAGTTTCCATAGGCGGGGCCTTTTGCGGGGTAAATGTGATGTTTGGCATGTTTTCCTTGTCGGTATATGAATCGAGGAGGCCCGATGTTGCTAAGCGTGTCCAAGTAAAATCATTCCTATTACGAGGAATGTGTAGAAAAGAGATTTTTCAAACTCCAAGTCATCATAAAACTTGCCAATGGTAAGGCGACAAATATAGTTCTTTGGTTTGATAGATTCCCTTGGATTGTTTGATTACCAATTCGGAATCCCCAAAGACGCTTAACCGCTTTATGCCCATTGAACATGCAAGTTTTAGCCCCATGATCTGACCTTCATACTTTCGGTAGTGTTGTTGATCTTTGACAAACTACAATTTTATGGCGACGAGATACTTCTCCCGTATTGGACACTAGAACTGTTCCGGCTCGAGCCTTACGTGTTATGACTCCCATCAAAATACATTTTCTATGTACATCATGCATCGTAATGATGGTGTTCTTTGAATTATCATGACCACTTCATCGAGGAAATATGTTTCAAGGGTTTGTAATCCCTACTTGGTGCGATGACCAGATTGATCCGCAATTCCTTAACCTTTGATAGACTTTTACGTCACATAGACGATGTCAAATTATTACAGAATTAACTGCCATCTGGACAGCCGACAATTCAGTATGGGCTTACTGAACACATACTTGAGAGGATCCACGAGGGATATGAGATGGGTTGTTTGACCGTGGAGGTAATGTTGTAACCTCATGGCCCATGCTAAAGCACAACAAGTATTCTCAATCGAGTGTACTTGTGTTCACCGGGTGCTAAATCTTTTCTTTGAGGTATGTAGTAGATAGCTCGTTATTGGCCTCTATTGTCTTTTGTATCCTAGCATGCAGTCCATAGCATTGTCATTAATGGATAGGTACATGAATAGGGGAACATCATCCACAGGAGGTACCAAGGCAGGCGGCGTTAACCAGCTACTCTTAGATTGTAAGGAAGGCTTTCTGACACTCATCGTTCCATTTCATGGAGGAGTTCTTCCTTAACAACTTGAAGATGGGTTCATAGGTTGCTGTGAGTTGAGAAATAAACCTGCTAATGAAGTTGATTCTTCCCAAAAACCTTGTATTTCCTTCTCTATCTAAGGAATGGGCATTTCAGTGATGGCCTGGATTTTGGTGGGATCCAGCTCAATCCCTTTGTGGCTGACTAGAAATCCCAGCAACTTACCTGAATTAAAGCCAAAGGCGCACTTGGCTGGATTCAACTTCAAGTTGTACTTACACAACATGTTGAAAAGCTTTCTGAGATGGTCTAAGTGGTCTTCCTCCCTTCGGGATTTGACAATGATGTCATCCATGTAGATCTCTATCTCTTTGTACATTAAGTCGTGGAAAAGACCGATCATAGCTCGCTGATAGGTTGCTGCGGCATTGATGAGGCCGAATGACAACCGTCTATAACAAAAGGTTCCCCAAGGAATGATGAAAACAATTTTCTCACGATCCTCCTCAACAACCATAATCTGATGATACCCCTCGAAGCAATCCGTAAAGGAGTACATGCCGTATTGAGCAGTATTGTCACTGAGAATGTGGATAAAGGGCACAAGAAAGTTATCTTTGAGGCAAGATTTGTTCAAATCTAGGTAATCCACGCAAACTCGCACCTTTCCTCGTGGTTTAGGCATGGGAACTATGTTGGATATCCATTCAGGATATATAGACACCATGATAATGCTAGCTTGAAATTATTTCACAATTTCTTCTTTCACCTTTAAACTCCATTCGAGTTTCATCGTGCGAGCTTACGTAAACGTGGCTTAAATCCTCTTTAATGGGAAGGCGGTGAAGGACAATGTCAGTGGATAAACCCACGATATCTTCATGAGACCATGCAAACACATCTTGGACCCATTCTTTGATCTCCTGAGGTATCTCAATGTTCTCTTGTACTTCCATCAAGTCTGAGTCCAACTTTTCATCAAAGTTACAGTCCTTGTGGAGAAAAGGCACCTCATCGACAAAATACAAGCACATCTAAATTTAGAGTCCTAAAACAAAATATTCTTTCACTTAATATATGAAACTATTTAATCATACAAAGTGTTAACATGTACTGATAAAATAACTGCTTATACTGTACAGAAAAGTAAGCAATTAAAGTTATCTACATGGCATATGGAATTTTTGCCCGTTTTACCCTCATCGACTAATGCATGAAGTCTTTGCTCCAATTATCGAGGTAAAGTCTGATGAATTTACTTGATGATAGAGGGGTCATCGTCGTCCTCCTTCTCCCGAATGATGACCATAACATCTGGGCAATCATTGTCTGGGTGTATCTGTTTGTATGCTCGTCATGGATAATGATGTGTATGCCTGAAATCGTCAGGGCGATGTTATGTTTACATTTTCGTTCCCTCTCTTCCACTTCGGGATCAGGAATCAGGACCTCTTTTGCTTTAATCGGTACTGGTTTGGGAAATAGCATAGCCATAACATGGGCTGGCACCTTTACCGGAGACTGTATAGGCTCAGGAGTTGTAGGTGGAGATAATCGCCGTGTGGCAGGAGTTTGAGGAATCTGCTTATGGTTATGAGGATTCCTATGACTGGAACTAGCAGAATAGCCTAGTCAGGCTATCCCAGTTTGATTGGACATTTGAATTGGGTGCTTAATACCCTGATGATTTTTACCTAGCCCTTGTCCAGGCTGATGACCCAATGACATCATTTCTTGTGTAGCGGCCATCACTTCGGCAGAAATCTTGGGTATGGGAAGTGGTGCTCCAATAGGATGGTATTGTGTGTTGCTCACTTCTAAAGTATGAAAATTGGTTGGCTCAACTTCTGAATTGAAGCTGATGAGTGGTATGTCTCCTTGTTCAGGACATTTCGACTCAACATTGACAGTGACTAGGCTATTGTTGACAATGTATTTAAGTTGTTGATGAAGTGTAGAAGGGACGACTCCAACCATGTGGATCCATGGTCTCCCCAATAGCAGGTTGTATCCTAAATCTATCTTAAGGGCGTGAAAAGATCTGAAAAATGTATGAGGACAAATTTCAATGTGGCAGCTCAATCTCTCCGATAGAATTTCGTCGGGATCCATCAAAAGCTTTGATAACCGTATGGCTACTTCGGATCTGTTTGAGATTACCGTTCATCTTCACCAAAGTGGCATAAGGACAAATATTCAGAGACGAACCTCCATCTATCAAAACTCCAGCTAACATATACCCGTAGGACAAAATTGAAATGTGCAATGGCTTGTAATGACCGGTCCCTTCGGGCGGTATGTCATCATCAGTGAAAGATATCACATTGTTATTAA
The DNA here is from genome assembly GCA_020205615.1 of Panax quinquefolius. NCBI lineage: Eukaryota > Viridiplantae > Streptophyta > Magnoliopsida > Apiales > Araliaceae > Panax > Panax quinquefolius. Next base: position 43,726,222 of record CM035152.1, read on the forward strand.
AAATGTGATCAACCAGATGTTGAAATTTTTCCACATCCACTGATTTCGGTAAGTAGGCTTCTTCCAAAACCTTCAGTAAGATCTTCCTGTGATCCTCGGAAGAGAAAACCATGTCTAGTATTGTGATTTGATATGGATCTTCTCTTAAGCTTAGAACCACCTTGGCTTCATTATGGCCCATAGTTCGGAGGAATTTCTCAATCTTCTCCATGGGAATCTTCCCCTTTTGCTTTTATGGTACCTTCATCACCCTCTGAGGAAGATACAGTGGATTTTCCTTTGACACTGTAGCAGTAGTATGAGACGTGGATCCTTTAGCTTCTCCATAATTCCATGGGACTTTGTGTAGGCTGACAACAGAATATTGTGGTCTGAAGGGTAAAGAAAATGGCTCTGGTGCAGCCACTTTCAAAGGATTATCAGATCCTTTGAGTTAAATTGCTTGTATTGTGAATGGTTTAACAGTCTCATCAACCTCAGTGGATATAACTGCTACTAATCCCTTCCATTTGGTAGGACAGGTATTCCTACTCTCGAGTAGCACAGTGTCATCGTCTGGCAACTGCAATACATCGCTGTCAATTAGATTCTGAATAAGGTGGCAGAGTGCCCAACATTCTTCTGTGTTGTGACCGCGAGAATATGAATGATATTGACATACTTCATCAGAGTTGAACCGTCTTGAACGGGGATTAATTGGAGGTAGAAGGGAGGTGATTCTTCCTTCGTTTATTAGTATTTTAAATATCTCCTCCATAGGTTGGCACAGGTATGTAAATTCCCTTCTATTGGCAAAATCCCTACGGGATTTAGCACTTGCTCTCTTCGCAACCTTGTCTTCTAGTGCTTCACTTTCTGAAGGTGATGATGGAGCATTCATAACAAAAGGAAGGAGACAGGCATGCTCCTAGCTGACTAACTGGCGTGTGACTTGATGCTGATAGATCACCAGTTCTGCCAATTATTCAACTTGCTTAAAAAGAGCTTTCATCTTTCGTTCCATAGCAAATTGGAACTTTGCATAATCCCATCTGTCAACACCGTCTTTGATGGTCTGGGATGATTCATCATTAAAATTGGAACTCTGTCCACTGCTCAAACTAATCATATTGACCACTTCTTCTTTGTGTTAAGGAAGAGGATTGTCTTACACATGAGGTTAATCTGGTTTGGTAACCACGATCTCACTGTTGTCTATTAAATCTTGGATCTTGTGTTTCAAGGCCCAACAATCTTGAGTATCATGTCCAGGTGTCCCGAAATGATAAGCACACTTCTGAGTAGCAATCATACCCCTCCCATTAGGGTTGGCTGGTGGAAGAAGATGCGTGATTTTTTACGAGTTGTCGAGAGGGCAAGAATATTCTCGAGCGAGTCCCCTAAGGGTGTGAACATTCTAGGGCGCTTTACTTCTCGAGCGTTAGACAATGGAGGGTTTGAAGACAGTGCTTGTAAAGGGGAGTAGTTTCTCCTCTTAATAGGCATATTCTGAATGCCTTTTTAACCTTGTAGTATCAAGGAAACATCTTCCTTTTTCTTTTATGGACCCTCAAGGGTTTGTTTCCATAAGTTCCAGACTGGATGTGCTCAGCAACTACTTTAAGAGCGGCTAGGTCTTGAATCTTTCCTGACTTCAATCCCATCTCAGCCATCTCTCCGTGCTTGATCATTTTAGAAAATGGCTTGCCAATGCCAGCTAAGACTCTTTCATAGAAAGGAGCTTTTTGTATGTATATAAAAGTCATGACCATTTCTGATTCCGTCATAGAGGGAATAACTTGAGCAACAAGGCGCCTGCACCTTTGAGCATACTCTCTGAAAAGACTCATTGGACTATTTCTTGACCTTGGTAATCTGATACCGGCCAGGAGCCATCTGAGACTGGAAGCTGTACTGAGTAAGGAAGGCATGAGCTAGTTCTTCCCAGCTATGGATCTTTGAGTTGTCTAATCTGGTATACCACGATTGGGCTTCTCTAGTCAGACTCTTCTGGAATAGCTGCATTCTGATCTTCTCGTCCTCTACATAAGATCCAAGTTCTCCAATGAACACCTTCAAATGTGTGTAAGGATCCCCTAATCCGTCATACTTTTCAAAGTTAGGGGTTTTAAATTTCTCTGGATAATGAACACCAGGGAATATACAAAGGTCAGCATATGAAACACTCCCATGTTGTGATGCCCCCAAAATAGGTATACATCACCCATCTTGAGTCGCCAAATACATGGTACAAAATTCAAATACAACTTTATTATACAACAGTTGTGTGAAATACAACAAAACATAATCTAAGAGTTTTAATAAGAATATTGTCATATAGACAATATCCATACTCAATGGAGTCCTAATTACATTTCTTGTCACACTATTTAATAGAATAGTGAGGACTACTAATGCTATCATCTGGACCGTCACTCCGTTTCCCGTCTAGTCCCGGCTACGTTCTCATTTTCTGAAGAAAACAGTGAAGGAAAGGGTGAGCTCAACTAGCCCAGTAAGAAATATTATGACTAAGATAATGCAGAATAAATTAAAATTAGTCTTCAACAATGTTAAACTGATAAAATACAATAGACATCAAGTTTAACTGCAGCGAAATAATCAATCCATTAGAAGAGTCAAGTAGAGCATGATATCTACTATCTTCTATGATTTAAAATGTTTTCATCAATTTTTATCATTTGAGACTCGACAATAAATAAACCACATCATCGAGTCATCCCCGCACTACGGGCCAAGGATATTCATTGAATCATCAATGGTAATGACTATACCAAATAATCCCTAGTCATAATCATACCAAAAAGCATCCATCAATGCACTACAAAGCACGAGGACTTTTACCACATCATTTATAACATTACGGTCATGATTATACTGAATAATCCCTGGTCATAATCATACTAAGTCCATTTATGCACGTAAGCCAAAGATGACTTTCATCACAATATGTTATCACGTGCCCAAGGAATGCAACTTCCTCAAGCCAGAACTCACATTTCTTCAACTTGGCATAAAGCTTATTTTCACGAAGCTTTTGGAGTATCAGCCTCAAGTGTTGCTCATGGTTTTCGCGGGTTTTGGAGTATATGAGGATGTCATCAATAAAGACGACCGCAAAGTGATCCAAATATTCTTTGAATACTCGGTTCATCATATCCATGAAGGCAGCAGGAGCATTAGTCAATCCAAAAGACATGACTAGGAATTCATAATGCCGTCTTAGAGTTAAAAGCAGTCTTTGGAATGTCATCAGTTTTAATCTTCAACTGATGATATCCGGAACGAAGATCAATATTTAAAAAGAATTTGGCTCCTTGCAACTACTCAAACAGGTCATCAATGCGAGGCAACGGGTACCTATTTTTGATGGTGACATGATTTAACTCCCGATAATCAATACAAAGTCGTATACTTCCATCTTTCTTCTTTACGAATAGAACAGGAGCACCCCAAGGAGATGTACTAGGACAAATGAAACCGATGTCTAACAATTCATGTAGTTGGGTTTTTAACTCCTGAAGTTCAATAGGAGCCATTCGATATGGGGCTTTGGAAATGGGTTTTGTACCGGATTCAAGGTCGATATAAAATTCAATTTCACGCTCTCGGGTAGGCCAGAAGTTCTTGAGGGAATCGTCGGAAATTTATTAACAATAGAAATATCATTCAAATCGGCGTATCTTTATTTAAATCAAGTGACATGGGCTAAGAAAGCTTGACACCCATTTCTCAATAAGCGAATAGCTTTATGACTTGATATGACGGTGATTGATTTTAGTGGTTTGGTTGCTTGATTAACATAATAGGTTGGTTAGGAATATGAAAGCTAACAACCTTACAAAAATAATCGATTTTAGCATGATGAGTAGTTAACCAATCAACCCCTAAAATCACATCAAATGCAAGTATTTTCAAAGAAATAAGATTGACGGTAATGTGCGATTCTGGATTTGAATCAAACAAGACTTATAAACCATGGATGTAATAAAGGTTTCTCCCAATAGAGTTTCAATGATAAAGTCAAAGTCTAATTTCTTGAGTTAAATTTAAGCGTTAAGCGCAAAGTAGGAGAAATAAAGGAATGGGTAGAACCTAGGTATCAAATAAAGTATAAAATTCGCTAGAGTTTATGATTATCTTACATTGATCACCTCGTTCGGATTCCTCACTTTTTGGGAGGTTACAACAAACGCTCTCCCTTGAACTACTAGTTTTGTCTTGTCTGGGACACCCTTTGATGCCTCTATCCCAGCTGGACTTGACTTAGGTGCATGACAGAATCGGGTTAGGTGACCTTCTTTTCCACAATTATAACACGCTTTGGACTGCATCGTGCAGTTTGGACATATGTGACCTTCCCCTCTACATTTGTAACATACGACCGGTGGTCATTCTCCTTCCTTAACAACAGGTGCTGGTGCTGACATCTTTCCATCCTTGTTGAATCTCCTCTTCTTGAAATGTCCACTCTTATTGTCATGGCCATGATTACCACCGAAGTGATTATCATTTCTAGCATGTTGATTCCCTCCACGTTTGTTGTCACCGCTTCGATGACTGCTACCACTGGTATTATCGACTTGCCAGCTACTCTCTCTTGGTTGGGTTGACTCATTATTGCGCTCCAATAACTGAGCCATATTCACAACATCTGAATACAAACACAGTTTATGAGAGATAAGGTATTGACATATCTCGGGTTTCACACCTTTTAGAAATATCCGCGTCATTCTCTCCTCATTATCAACCAAGGGGAATGTGGCAGAGATAACTCAAAGAAACTTAGCCGTCTTTACATCACGGTCATATTGTTTTGCTCAAGCTTGATGAACTCAACCTCCTTCATGTGACGAATACTTTCAGGAAAGTACTTGTCGCTGAATAGCTCTTGGAACTTCTCCCAGGACATTTTGATTGTGGCAGGTTGAGTACTCTTTACAGATTCCCATAAGTAATCTGCCTCTACTCGAAACATGAAGGTGGCAAAGGGAACCTTTTGCTCCTCGGAGCATCCCATGACATCGAATATCTTGTTGATCTTCTTTATCCATGTCTCCGCCTTAAGTGGTTTTGGCTCTCCAAAAAACTCCGATGGTCCCAGCTCCTTGAACTGCTTAGCAGTGACCGTCCGTGAGTTGTCAGTGTTTCCACCTACATTTTGGATAGGAGCCGCTTTCGCCTAATGTTGCATGAATTGCATAAAGCCTCTGAACATCTCATCGTTCACCATTTCATCTGTGTTATTTTTTACATGAGGATTATTGTCTTCCTGTTGCATATTATCCTGGGCATTAATCTGTGGTGACTCACCGGTCTCATGTGCTTCATTGTCTATCTCAACATTTTCGGATGCCATTTTCAAATACTGCCACAAAACAAGGGTTAATTAATATATCACATATTATCCCTATACTCTGACCGACCAATTAAATACCAAGTAAAATTAGGTAGGTCATACTAGCGAAGGAATTCCCCGTCTCTCCCCTCCTAGTTCTTGTCTCACATCTCAGCCAGGGATCATATCCCTAAGCTTTGATACCAACTGTGACGCCCCCAAAATAGGTATACATCACCCATCTTGAGTCGCCAAATACATGGTACAAAATTCAAATACAACTTAATTATACAACAGTCGTGTGAAATACAACAAAACATAATCTAAGAGTTTTAATAAGAATATTGTCATATAGATAATATCCACACTTAATGGAGTCCTCATTACATTTATTGTCACACTATTTAACAGAATAGTGAGAACTACTAATGCTATCATCTGGACCATCACTCCGTTCCCCGACTAGTCCCATTACGTTCTCATTTCACGAAGAAACGGTGAAAAAGAAAGGGTGAGCTCAACTAGCCCAGTAAGAAAAATTATGACTACGATAATGCAGAATAAATTATCATTAGTCTTCAACAATGTTAAACTGATAAAATACAATAGACATCAAGTTTAACTACAACAAAATAATTAATCCATTAGAAGAGTCAAGTAGAGCATGATATCTATTATCTTCTATGATTTAAAATGTTTTCATCAATTTTTATCGGCGAGACTTCGACAATAAATAAACCACATCATCGATTCATCCACACTTTTCTACGCCGAGGATATTCATTAAATCATCAATGGTCATGACTATACCAAATAATCCACAGTCATAATCATACCAAAAACCGTCCCATCAATGCACTACAGACTCACGAGGACTTTTACCACAACATTTATAACATTACGGTCATGATTATACCAAATAATCCTTGTCATAATCATACCAAGTCCATCTATGCACGTAAGCCAAAGATGACTTTCATCACAATATAAGCATGAGGATGATGACAATGACATAATAATTCAATAAAACGAGTTCAAGAATAAATTTTAAAGATTTATAAGTTAATTTATCACGGAAATCAATTACGTCCAAATTATCAACATGATCTTTGCTTTGTGGAATAAAATTCAAGAATGCTCACCAGAATATTTCCATGAAAAGATACCAGATGAAGCACAAATATCCATGATATTCTACTAATTTCATGGAGTATAGAAGCCAAAACAATAACCAAATGAGTATCATAGAATATATGAAGCGCAAAATGGATTTTCACCCGCCATGCGGTAATCCACGTAGACAAATCATTTCCACAATTTTATAAGGAATGAATACGAAGGATCATTCACCATGCATGTGATAATCCACATAGACAGGTTATTCCAATAGAATAATAAAGAATGGAACTAGGTTATGCGTAATCCTCACAAATAGGATATTCCAACAGAATAATAAAGAATTGAATAACAGAAGAATTCACCATATATGTGATAGACCGCACAGACAGGTTATTCCAACAGAATAATAAAGAATGGAATAACAAAGAATTCACCATGCATGCGATAGACCGCACAAACAGGTTATTCCAACAGAATAATAAAGAATTGAACCAGGTCTAGCGTAATCCATACAGACAAGATATTCCAACAGAATAATTAAGAATGGAATAACAGAAGCTCTCTTCATGAATACGAAAGAAGTAATACCCCTTACCTGGAGTAGAGAGGTAGCAGACTTCTCTTCTTCTTTCTCTCTATAATTTCTCTCTATAATAATTGTTCTATAGCTTTAGTGAATTGGTGAGAAATGAAGGAAGAATTAGCTTCTATTTATAGAAAAATATAGTTTCGATAATTGCACGTTTTGGGGCTCGAAATATTACAGTACAATACCTTTAACTTTTCTTTCATTTTTAATTTAGTCCTACAAATATTATCAAACTTGCACCACCTCCCCTAATAGTAAATAATGTGAATCAATAGTTCAATCATGTGAATCAATAGTTACAATCATGTTAAAATATGAATTACAATATAGTACGTCCATTTATACCTCCATTTTTTACTTAGTCATGCAAGTATTATCAATCTTGCACCAACTCCCATAATAGTATAAGAATGTGAATCAATAGTACACACATGTGAACAAATAGTTATAATCATGTGAATTAATAGCAATTAATTTCTCATTTATCCGATTAATTACCCGACTGGTCAATAAAACTTCCAGACATCAATTAATATCGAAATAAATGTAGATTTCCACTAACACTAATAATTCCAACACAATGGAACTATCAATTTCATTTTTAATCAACACGAACTTATTCATCATTAATATTATAACTCGCAATATTTAACAACCCGAGTCGTTCTAGGAAAGAGGGGCTTTACGATAAGATTTCTCCTTATTGGTAGCGTGATTAGATGATCAAACTTCTCCTTGTGTAACTTCTAGATATTGTAAATATTATAATTTAATAATATGAATAACTTTGTCGTCAAAATTATTGATTTAATAATATATCATATTATCACGGATGATCTTGTGACAATAATCGAATCAATAATATGAGAGATATGATGCATCAATTACTATAGCAATAATTAAGAATAAGCGAGTGACTTTTCACGTAAGCATCAATAATCAATACCGTGTGCTACTCTTATGCAACCATATGCCACATTCTTGTACTTTTACTACCTGGTAGTTCAACAGTTTAACGGTAAAACTTCAGCCGTTATTTTTAAAAAAAGATAATTATGTCATTTTCTAACTACGACAATACTTCCATTGTGGGGTCCACCAATGATTGTTCCGTCATATGAATATTCCCTATTAAAACGAATAATCCCCGACCAATATAATATTTTGTAACCACTTGCTTACTTTGCAAAATTTGTAAATATTACCCACAACTATGATATTATATCAAATCCACACCATAATATTCAAAAATATATTTCGAGAAAATTATTCCTTATTCATAAAAGTTGGGGTCTTACACATGTGCTCTAATCCCCTTTAGAGAACGGATGGTTTCTTCCATTTGAAGGAACTTCTTCCTGATATCACTTGTGTTTGGATCTCCTTTGAGATGGGTGTTTTCAGGGTCTTCGTTGGTTGTATCCAACTGAGGTTTCATATTTATTTTATCCAAACCTTGAGTTCGTCCTTTTTGCGAGGGATTACGTATGTGTAGGCATCTTTGAGCCTTGAGTCGACTGATGCAATTCTTTAAGTAGAATAGCCAAATCTGTAATTTGTTTACTTAATCCATTAAATTCTTCTCGAGAAACGGGATTAGACTGGTCATAAGAAGACATGATTGGTTGTAGGCTCGTGGCCTTTTTGGATTTTGAGCGGGTAACATGCCCAATTGTTTCCCTACAAAACTTATGTGGTTTAGTCTTATGGATAATGTAAATGTTTACATGATATGTGAGGTATCTGTGTTAGGAATATTATCCTGCAAAGCGGATGTTAGCTGTTTTGTAATACATGATAGCATGTTAATATGCATGTGCACATATTTCTTTATATTTTCCATTACAATGAAATGATATTTACAAGTAAATGCTTTTACAAGTAATCGAAAATGGAAAGCATGAAGAGACTTTCCTTCGCGTTAGGTTTATCAGAGGCTGACCTATCATAGGTTTACTCTCGCGGCTTTTTGGCATGAAGGTTCACAGATCATCGCAATCTACTTGACGGGAAGTTAATCCGGTCTTTCAACTGGAGCGAATCTGGGTGGTACCATTCCTAAAGCTCATTCGAATTAGTCTTTCTACGAGTCCAATAATCAAACACCGATAGGATAGCCTCCTGGTGGAGGAACCACATAACATACATTCACATCTGGCGTGTCTCACCGTTTATGAAAATGATGACATGTGCGAAGCACTAATATCATAGATAGATATTTTGCAGTGCAGTAATTAAATGCATTTGTACACATTCATCATAAATGTAAATGCAACATTCACACACAAGTATATAACAGTTTTGAAAACCTTGTAGTAGCGGCTTAAGCCCTCTTACTAGAGTCCCCAGCAAAGTCGCCACCTGTCGACTTCGGGATTTTTATTTGTCCCTTTTCTGTTCTTGTTCTTTGGTGTTCTCATGTTATGTGACATTTATTTGAAAAAACAAGTGAAAATGGTTCGACATGTATATGTCGACGATTTGACTGTAAGAGTCGCCAGTTGGTGTTTTTAACTGGTTGCACCAACGCAACTGAGAAAAGGTTTGCACATTGACCCAGTGATGTGACACTGTTAAACGGGTCTGTGAAACTGAGATTCATTTGGGTTTGAGGGCTTGATTATGTGGAGGGAAGGTCTTAGGCACCCCCCGACATCTGTGTTACCACGGTGACCGCCACTTTTTAAGAAACTGTCATATGAATGTGTGTGTGTGTGTGTGGATCAATGTACAATTTATTTGGAAGTAGTACGAAGCCTCGTTCGCACCTATATACAAAGGGTTTGAATTTATATGAAAAATTTAGTTTTAAACATGATATAGCAGTGAAGTTTTGTAAAAGAGGTTTTTTCAAACCCTGTGCTCAAAAGTAATTGAGACCTTTTCATACTTTTATTTTATTATTAAATGTTCGGCTTGATTGCTTTTATTTTCGAGATCACGAAGCATATTCGAAAAATAATATATAGTAGTCTTAGAACTCCTCATGGGCATGAAAGCCATCTAAGGAAATTCAAACACCGTGAATAATTTCTGGCCTTCTGTTGAAAAAATGTCCATCATGGGGATCGAAAATGTAAATAAAGCAATAAGCTGCGATCAACCGCCATGAAGTAAACTCGGTGAGACGGAATGTAAATAAAAGCGATAAAAAGGCCACGAATTAAACTCCGAGCTTTGGCAATGTGTATATATATATATATATATATATATATATATATATATAAAAGCGATAAGCGCTACTGGATGTAAAATCCAAGCTCATCGGACATAATCCAACAATAATTCATATATATAAGTATATATATATATATATATATATATATATATATATATATATATATAAAATCAAGTAAAAGCTCCAAACATAAGTCTAGGCTTAATCGGAGGCATAACTCAATAATGTTAGTCCATATATATAAATATATATATATAAGTATATATATCTGAGACATAAATGAAAACCGTGGACCAAGTTCGAGGCGTACATACATAATATGACTTTAAATGTGAAGAATAATGTAATGCAAAGATGGAGATAAAGGCTTTATAGAGTATAAGAAGGCTTACGAGTGAAGCGCCAAAGAAGACTTCTATGACTCTAAGTGGATGAACACTCGGCTCCATGCAAGTAAAAATATAGCTATATGTGAGCTAACAAGTGTTTGAAATGAGAAAGCACTCAATATGGGGTATGTCTGAGCAAATTGGACAGGCTTCCTCACCTTTTCCTCTTGAATTATGGCCACCCCAAGCTCTATATTTATAGAGTTGGTGGTCAGAGGTGTACTACTATAACGCCTGGGGTGCTCCGGACTCCATGGTCCCGCCATCTCAAAGTACATGCACTCGTGCACTGTGATGTCCGCTCGAACTTGCAGAACTTCAATCTGAGCATCCGATTGAGGTTTACAAGATCTTTTCGGACCGCCATTGTTGAGAGTTATGCAATGACATGGGATTAGAGGTTGTACAAAGTCAGGAAGAGGGGACCATGCCCATGGTCTTCAAGCTTCAAATTTTATCCGGTGTGCTGCCCTGCGTAATAGTCACTCGGGATTGAAACTCCTTGTCTCTTGTGGGACATTGTTGTTTAGAAATGTATGTGTAAGATGTTAAGACGGCGTGATGTGGGGTTGAGATGGCAAGATGACGAATTTTCCCCTCACCGGGGTTATTTTCAATTTAAATTTGATAAGCGAGGCGTTGCTTAGGGTTATCTCTGAGATTGGACTGCTGCAAGTGTTTGAATTCCTCAAGGTCATCTTTAAGTGTGCATGTCTTCCCGGTGTTATCTCTGGGTCTTTGGAATGAGTGCCTCGGCGGGAGTTCCGAGGTTAAAGCCGATTGCATGCATTTAAAATAAACATTTACGGGTTATTGTTGGGCTGCAATGACATTCCTTGGGGTTATCTCCAAGGATGAAACTTCGAGGTTATCTCTCGAGGTTGGGCTGATACTCCCGTGTGTGTTAGGGGTTGAGGCCGAACTTTTGCTTTGGTATCCTAATGGATATGAGTTGTCTTCGAAGTTATATCTCGAAAAATGAACCTTACTCTTTACTGCAATGCTAATAACGGTGTGTAGAAAATTTAGAGTGTCTACACCAGGGTTTGAAGCACTGCTCGAACTTCCTCGCCTTCCTCACCTTCGTATCCACCTGAGCGTGGACAACATTATCTTAGTTAGAGTCGCTAGCTCTTCTCTCTTTCCCCTTCCTGCAACTCAACTCTTCATTCTTGTTTCTCTATGAATGGTATAGCTCTTGATCCTTTAGTAAGGGAATGGGTCAAGGAAGCGAATCACCCTCTGAGAGGAAGAAGAAGCCCTTTCTCTCTTGTTTAGCCTAATCATCTTGGGCTTCAACGGTTGGTTTTGCTGCTGATCCTTTCCCCGTGTTTTATCCATGAAATATAACAAAAGGCGGGTACTCACGATTCTAATCTATTGAGGAGCTTAGAGGGCAAGCATTGGCTAAATACCAACAACTCCTTATCACGGTGAGAGGAAATCGGCGATATCCCAATGGGAACTAAAAAGAGTGGGCGAAAAAACAAATCCTCTTTTTTATATATAACCTATGGGTAGATGATGGCTCCCTTGTTGCTCGTTTTTAAGACAGATAAGACAGCTCTAGGAAGCACCTATCTTTCTTGAATTGAATTACGCGTGAATCCCTATTTAGAAAGGTATGAGGTCGTTTGCAATTGCTTTCTTTTATGAGGGGCTATAGCTTCTGCAGCCAACTTCGGTTGGCAGTTTTCTCTTCATAGAAGCGGCTCTCCCCATGTTCTAGATTCTTTATCTTGGCCAGTGCTGATGACAAAGTCTGCGAGTCAAAAGTGAGGCTTAGTCAAAGGCTCTGGTGGGTGAGGGTTTTGAGTGTGCGATCATGATGTGTTATCAAGTATTAATGGAATTCTCGAAAGGAGTCCAATTTGATCCATCTTTTCTTTGGATGGATTTGGTGTCGTGAAAGAGGAGGGGTCAACATGGGATTTTCTACTGGGCCCTAGGGGACGCTATGAAAGAAAGGCTTTAGAGCAAGATTGGGACACAGACAGAGGAAGAAAGAAGAAATAGCTGCCAGGTTGGCTTAAGTGAGTTCAGTGACACTTGGGTATCAATCAACATAAAAAAAGTGTGACACCGCTCTTTTAAAGGGTCCGGAGATCTCATAAGAGAAGACAGAGCTTGACTGGGGCTATAAAAAACATTGAGAATAGAATCTCAATCTGAAGAAGGACAGTCAGATGCGGCCTTACGACTCAACCGTCGAATAAAGCGAATTGCTAATTCAAGTCTTCCTTTCCGTGCCTGCCTTCCTTATTCAAGGAGTTGCTATCTCGCGTTATCAAATTCTTATGCCAATTAGACTGGGTTTCCTCAAAAGAAGTGATTGAGAGAAGGCATATCATTAAATCGTGTATTATAAGCTAATTCCTTCAAGGGTTTAAGGCTTATACTTTTCTTATAGAAGGTGGTTTAAGGATAGGCACATTCTAATCAAAATGTCTGCTACTTAGCTCATCCGCTAGCTCCCCTTCTTCTGTAAGTTAAGGAGGTAATTGAGGCAGTACGGTAAAAGCGATAGAGCTACCTTCACCTTTGAAAGGGTGAAAGCGGTAATTTCATATTCATAAGAAAGCGAATCGTGGCGTCGAAGATTAGCTTTTCCTTTCTTTCTCCCATCGCGTGCCCTATAAGAAGGAAACGCCAATCGGAGTAATCACGTAAGACATAGAGTCATATTCTCTCTTAACCAAAGATTCGGAGAATCGAAACCAATGGCACTCACTAAGACTAATGCTTCTGCTAACACCATTCTATCCAATTCAATCAGTTATAACATTAAAAAACCGAAAGGCGATAACACGACCTGTGGATTTTGCGATGCGAACCTGTATATTCCTCGAGAAAACTCTCACTTTCAAGTGCTGTGACATCGATTAATGGATTTTTTGTGTTTTACTGACTAAACCAAGGAGATGCTGCAGATTCCTTAAGGCATTATTTTTGTCACGAGTAGTAAGAGTCAGAAAGGAACAACCGCTATTGAATGCTTGTTGTTGTTCTTTGAGTCGATCTTATCGTGTCTGTTTGTGATGTTCTCAATTGAATCGATTAAAACACGGCTAAAAGAGACTCCTTATCTATGTTACTCTAATAGACTCTTTCCTATCTTTGGCTTATGAGAGACTTTCGAGGTTTGGAACCCTGACCTTGGCCATATACTTTTTAGACTCTGAAAGCTGGCCGTAATAGATCAATAGCAAAAAAGAACCTTATCCACCCCATTGACCTATGTAAGTGAAGTTTAGTTTAGCTTCTCTTTGACTTTCGAGAATAGGGCGTCTTAGTTGTTGAGAAGCGAACACTAAGGAACTACGACTTCTAAAGAGGCGAACTACTCTAAGTATAAGCGAAGACTATGAGCCATAGACTAGGCTAGAGGCCGAGAGCTCTATGGGATCCATGCTATCTATCTATTAAGTTAGCTATGGGCGAGAGACTTATCTACCTTTGCCTACCTTAGTACTATAGGAATAGAAAAAAGGTGCTTGAATTGAAAGCTTCGTACTATTTTGAAAATGGACTAACTTAGCCATGAATTTCTCATCCAAGGGTCCATCCCTTACATAATAGTCAGTGGGAAATTGGTAGCCTTTTCTTCAACTCTGAAGAAACCTCGTCATACTTCTAAGTCGAACAGAACGACTTTCCTAAGGCTTAAAACAACAGGCTTTGCCATGGACGTGGAAACAACCGTTGAACCATACTATCGACTAACAACGTCTACCTACCGCATAGTAACAGATTGAAAGCCCCGTTCTGGTGGAACCCATCCTCACGTCCTTAACCCCGAAATAGTTCTTTTATTATAGCTGACATGCTAAGCGAAGTGTTTCCCATATTGCGCTTAAAAGTTTGTATTAACCCTTACCTTAACGAATCACTTTCGGGTGAGCAAGCTGCCCACTTTCCCTTTCACTTTGTCTTTTGTCCTTGCCTTCTTTAACTGCTCACTCAAAGGACCTCGAGAAAACAATTGAGTCAACCGTCACCCGTGTGCCTTGGCCTGGCTTTCGATGATCAGAGTTGTTTATCTTAATAGTTGGCTTTTTCGAGGACTAATTATGTTATGTCATTATTTGGAATTCCCATCAGAGAAGCTCGCAGGAGCCCTATTGGTTCCATGAGCTGGTCCCTGTATCAAGCATATTAAGGAAAACGAGGACTCTTCACAAGTTGAGAGTGAATTCTATATTCTTTCTTTCAATCAATAGAGCCGATAGGCATGAGACCCCCTACCCATTACGAAGTCGACTTTTAGTTAACATTCCTTGAGTCATCGAGGTTTTTGAAGAAAAGGAAACTTGCTTTTCATCCTATCCATCCTCTAGCTACTTTCTATCTGAAATATGAGAGAGCTTGAAAAGAGACTTTCACTAGCAAATTTGAAGTAAGCTTTGGTTCTTCGAGAATCGTTAGCAACAGAAAGAGCTCTTCTTCTCAAATAACTCGAACTCAATAGCAAGAACTTGGACTCTTAACAAACCCATAAAGTGATATTCAAAATCGCTGATGTCTGATCAATGCCAGAGTAATACTGAACTAAGTTTCAAAAAGCAGTACATTGTCTCGGTACCTCTAGGTGCACTTTGGATCTGCTATACACAATCGCGAGCTTCGTTGGTGAAGTTGGGAGAATGACCCACCCATAGGTCGCTAATTCAAGAGATGAGGGATCATCCAGGGTTGCGACACCTCATTCTAGCTGATTAGATTCCTATAGAGGAAGAACGGCTCAACATCATCCTACTCTAAGTGACCCACTAGCCAAGAATGAAGAAAGAATTATTAGAAAGGATACCTTAAAGGCACAACCCTATTAAGTAAAGGCGACTTCTTCCTCGCGCCAAGGAGCAAGCCTTGTTGTTATGAGTCCACGCGAACTCAATATGATGAGGAAAGGCGACAAGAGGCTATACTTCAATAGAGGATCGTCTACTTTTCTCAGCTTCCTCTTCTTGTACTAGCCAAAACGCATTTTGCACATTGAATCTGAGAGAGAAAGGTGTTAAGGCCAGCTAGAAGGTATCTAAGGGGAAGCGCCGTAACATTAATAAAAAAAGAAATGAACATTTCACAAGACAACCTATCGACTAAGACCCGTTCTTCTTTCTTCAGAAGCAACTTGGACATAAACTCCCGACTCCTCAACAGAGCCTATGAGGGCAAGGCCTCTTTCTGACCAACTCGCTGAGATAATTGGAATTGAATATTGAGATGCCTGGGCTTTATGATTTGACTCGGAAGCATCTCAGAAAGCTTTCAAATGGCCATGTTGCTTATGTCGTGAGAGAAAGAGCTGGAAAAACCTCTTGTGAAAGTGATTGGGCAGATAGCTAAGGGATAACGAGTGCGAGGCTGGTACTCAAATAGAAGGCTTTTACGCAGATCAATAAATGGGAGGGCACAACTTTGACACAGGTAGATGGAAGCGATGATTGCAAAAGAATATTCTAATAGCATTCTTCCTCTTCTTCTTTTCCACCTCCGCGTTATCACTAATTCTCCCGTTGTAGAAGCTGGACGAACAGGAAGGTTTGGAAGATTATCAATTTTCTTCTAGCCTGCGGACCATTAAACATTTCTCTATGGGTTTTGTCCTTATTCCATAGCTTGAAGAAGAATAATGCCTTGGCGACAGCCGAATCGAATCACAATCGCCTTCCCTTTCTTAGTTAATGGAGGCTTGTGACCTGACCAATGAAGATTTAAAGGAGATCTTGATACTCTAATTATTTGGAAAGTCTTATCCTCATCTCATGGAAAGACCACACCGGTGGAGAGAAGTTCTCTTTATATCTATCAATGAGGATTTACGGACACCAAATGGATCAAAGAACTAAATCTTTTGGTTTGACTCCCTGGTTCCCATCTTTTGTCCAGAACTAAAATGAGTAATATGGCTGGTATCAATAACCACTTTTTCAACCATCTGACGTGGGGGGGCTATCTCTAAACACCCTACCTAGCGTGTAGGAAGGACGTACTCTAGTTGGTTTCCAACGCATCTCATTTTCTCAGAAAAAAGCCAGATGAGAGGGTGCCCGGGAACTAAACGATGTTAGCGCAAGGGCTAAAATGAAAAGGCAGGTAGCATTCGATAAGTAGGCATGTTTGGGAAACTAGCACCAAGTACTAGGTTGATGGCATGCTGAATACTCCTCATCGGTGGTAAACCATGGGAAATGCATCACCAACCAGCTCCTTCAAATCTTTTAAGAGTTTCTGAATGAAGAAGAATGTCAAGAGAATAGTTCAATGCTAGCGAATAGCGTAGGAAGTAACCAAGTGTGAATGGTGGAAAGCCAACAATGGAAAAAGCATTAATTTCGGTGAAGCGATTCTTTATCCCTTAAGCGTAAGAGAAAAGTACTTTCAGGCAAGGTCGGCTAGCGAACCCCGCTACTCCTTTGTCTTGGAGGAAGGGAAGGCTAGTACCAAAGACAGTGGGGGAAAGCCGAAGAAAGATAGGAAGGCGAACTTCTTGAAAATGGAAATGCTTAGGAGAAAGGCAGGATGATGGCTAGCTTCTGGACTATCTTTCCTACTACCTGTGTTAATCCTATATAAAAATAAGAACTAGTTGTCTCAGGCTCTAGTTACGATCGTGGATTCTAATAAGATAGGTTAGTTTCAGCTTATTGAAAGAGTGAGAGGCTTCCTGCTTTTGGAATCCCTTGTTTCTTTTAAGGGTGCTTGCGAGTTTACTAAACGTTTTATTATTAATAATCATAAGGTTGATAGGATGGACATTAGTCCATTGTCAATCCCATTGATAAAATTGTGTAATGGCTACGTAAGCGCTTTCGTCTTTAAGAAGTTAGGTTGTTCCTTTAGGAACTCCTTCCGACTTAGAGGTGGTGGTTACCATGTCTATTCTAAAATTCATGGTGATTCGTGCCCACACTCTCTAGTCTTAACTCGATTATCTAGTAGATGGAAGAGGCATTGACCTGTGGGTCCGCTGCGGTAGAAGGCCCTTGCTGGCCTGTCGATCCATCCTTCTTTACTTACTTACGCTATTTACGACTAGAGAGGGCTTTAGATCGGAGAGGAAGAATTTGAGTACGGGGGGTATATGACTGAGTTCACCAACTCTCCTTAAAGGACTTATTGTACCTAGCTAGAAGATGTGACTTCACCCGACCGGAAGGGAAGTTCTAGAGGCCTTGGTATGGTCCGCAGGGGGCCTTCCACAATAAATAGTGGATATAAGAAAGATAGAGTGGCAAGGAAGAGGAGGGCGACCGAAAGGCCATTAAACCTTGATAATTGGTTGAACCAGACGGTGAAATAGAAAGAAAATTCATTGGTTGTTACAATCTTGGCTTTATGATTGACAGAGATAGATTCATCTCCACGGGTTCTCCTTCTAGTAATAATTTGTGCATGGCGACTTAGTGGTTAAGCCGAGCCCATGGCATGATGGGAAAAGCTCTCTTCGATGGTTGGCGCGGTAAACCCCTTATGCTTGAAAAGAGTGAGCGCGTAGAGGCTTGTCGAGAGAGCTTTAAACCTCTATCTGTAGGAGATGTAAATACTTCCTTTCACCTCTGGAACAAAAAGTCATAGGGGCCTTTAGCTAGATTGATTGGTAGATTAGAGGTCTTCCGTCAGCCTCTTGTTCCTTATCTCATCTGAGCACAACTGTGGGTAAGGAAAAAGTCTTTGTTAGGTAGGAGTGTCTTTTGAAGCGGTGTTTGGTGATTTCATTATCCGAGAGTGGGACCAAGTCTTTATTTTCCTTTTCATTCTTAAAAAAGTATTCTATCTTCACTTCATTTTGCTTGCCTTAAGTCGCCTTCAGTAAGGAAGGTAGCACTAGTCGTCGACTAATCTGAGGGAATCAATGCACCTATAGGCTAGCCAACTTGCTTAGTGATAACGAGTCGGTTCTTCGATGAGCTAACTAGAAGCTTAGAGAGAACACTAGCGTCTTACACTTAGTTGATGTGCTTCACCCGTCGATGGAATCTTATTTACATTGATTAGTCGGACTAAACAGAGAGACCAATGCTACTCATTCGATCTCATTTACTTTATCTCTTTCTTTGATATCTGATTTCTCCGTCATAAGACTTCCGATTACACATTGTACATGATTCGGTGTTCATTCTCATCCACACGAGAAATTAGAATGTCATCGAAATATCGACAATTTGCCTCTTCTTAAGTAATCAATGAAAAGCACCCGATTCATCATCCTCATGAAATTGGGGCGGTAGGCATCGAAAAATCCACCCCTCGTCTTAAAGTAAAGGCGGTTTCCATTCATCCCCCATCGGATTCTAATCGATAATTACCACTTCTCGGATCAATCTTGAAAACACAAGTGATCCGGACAACATATCTAAGTCATACATGGATCGATATTTGATGGTCATTTTGTGGATGGCTTTGACTATCAACGCATATTCACGGTGCCATCCTTCTTTGGGGTCGAGAGAGGCACATCACAAGGTTTGGAACCCTTTCCTGATAACTCCCTTTTTAATCCGAACGCTAACTTTCTTGACTTCACTCTTCATGCTCCGATGGACTCATCCGATAAGTAGCTTGATTCAGAAGAGAAGATCCTAGGATTAGATCAATCTGATGTTGAATGTCCTTCATAGGCGGTAATCTAGCTGGTAACTCTTCTAGGAGAAGTTCAGCGAACTGTTCAAGCAATTTGTGGTATAGGAGTGCCCTTTCGAAATAGGGGCTAGCGTCTTTACTTTAGTACCGTACCCTACCCCTGTTTCCCGAGCTTCCGTTTCAAACTTTTGCCTAGTTAAAAAATATCAAGGAGTCATGGGACCAGGAAGTTCATGGTAGTCTTATGCTTAAGGTCTCTCTGAAACTTAGGAGACTGAAGCCAATTTGAAAGGTGTTAAATGGAAGTCAATTCAGTGATATTTCTTTGAGGGTGTAGAAAGCAAGGAATGATTTATATCATATCAAATTCAAAAGAGTAGACATGATAATCCAAATGATACTCAGTTGAAATGTCTGGAGCAAGAAGCTAGTAAACATCTTCTCAAGTTTAAACTTTCTTTGAGGAGACATTTTGAAGCGAAAATCTGGGTCCAATGTTTGCAATTGGTAGCCAACAACACCTCCTTTTTTTCACAAGAAGGTCAACTCCAATAGAGCCAGGTCAAAAATTATGGCTATCTATGACTCAAATGGGAATAGAGTGGAGGGTGAGGAAGTGGTGCCGCCAAAGCGATTATGCGATTTTGTTGACTTTTTAGGTAAATCCTATTCTATGAATGTTCCCTCGATTAAGGAGGGTAATTAAACACACTTTCAACACATTGTCAAAGTCGAGCTTGATCTTCCTGAATCGAAGTTGGAAGTCAAAGAAGCCTTGTTCTCCATTAAAACATAAAAGCTCCTAGACACGATGGGTTTCCTAGTCTTTTTTCCAAGAGAAGTAGGAGATTATGGGGAAGGATGTTGTAGTCATTTTGTGACTTCTTTCTTGAATCATCAGTAAGTTGCTTTCAAAGAATGGAATAATCTGACTATCTCTTTTATCCCTAAGGTGGCCTACCCTAATACTATGAGAGATTTCGGACCAATCTCTTGTTGTAAGGCCATTTACAAGACAGGTTTTCAAAGTGATTGTGGCGAGAATGAAGCCTCTTATTCCCAAATTGGTTGATGGAAGGCAATCCGATTTTGTCCAAGCGAATCCATTTACGAGAACATCATGCTTATGCAACAGTTTCTAAGGAATTCTCACGGTCGTAGCACTCCCAGGATGTGTAATCAAAGTGGATTTGCTTAAGGCATATAACTCTATAGAGTGGAACTTTCTATTTAATGTCCTGAAGGTAGTTGGTTTTCCTCCTAGAATGCTTTCTTGGATTCTTGAGTGTGTTTCCACTACCAAATTCTCTATAAGCCTTGACGGTTGACTATCGTGGTATTTTTTACGGTGGTATAGGCACGCCCTAAGCCCCAGTGCCTTTACCTTTTGATTCTGGCCATGGAATCAAACCTAGATCATAAGAGAATCTAAGCAGGTGAGACTTCTTTTGTTTTGATTGAGGAAATCAGGCTTGGTAGGGGCGTCCCATTAGGGCGATGTCAAAAGGTGGTGCCAAATTTTCCATTTCTTTTAGGCCTTTCGTTGAGATACTTTTTCTAAAGAAGACCGATCGCTTAGCTCCCTTTAAGTGGTCCTCTCTTCCGTCTTTTATTGAGGAATTCTTAAACCTTTCTTTGGGGCAAGAGCAAAATCGTGCCTTTCTCTTAGGCGAAATGCAGTAGTAGAAAGAAATGCACTGCGAGAAGCGGTTGATCCCTCATGTGGGAGTTCAATCGCGTGGTGATCCAATCCCATATTCGGGAAAGGGAAAAGCGGTTCTTTCTATTCTCGCTCTTGGTAGAGATACCCATAGTTGTCGATCCTCGACCCCACTCTTTTTGATCGACTATCGATATACAATTCCCCGAGGACTTACCCATGGAATACGATCACAGGTGGAAAAAGTCTCAATTGTTGATGTTGGACATCCGGGACATGTTGGAGAAAGACAAGCTAAAAATGAAGGGAAATCCATAGAGTTGGGTAGGGATAGGACTAAAGAGACTATTTGTTTACGTGACAACCATGAAATGAGAATAGAGTTTAGAGTCGATTCGGTAATTAAGAGTCAATCTAGTATGGCAAATTCCTCGATGGTCTTGAGCCTTTTGCCTGCTTCTGCTTTCATCTATAGATCGGATTGTCGGCATCAAATCAATAAGTCAAAGCTGGCTCGGTATTCACTCATAAAAAATTTAATCCAGAAGTCTAGCCTTTTTTCTTAGTTTAGAGTTCTTCATTATAGGCTTTCGGGAAAGAAGATCTCTTTCTTTCTTTTGCAGCTGAGGCGTGAACAAGAAGACCAAGTTCTCGGCATCTCAGAATCAGAAGGAAGGTCTCATTCCAGTTTTATTTCCATGCCTGCAGGAAAGATAGAAGATCGGGAATACTGAATCATAATAATATATGTTTTTGATTCAAAGCAAAGTGCTTGAATTGCACTTTTTCCTGCAATAGGTAAGGGTCTCACCCCTTGATCAAAGACCGGTTATACCGAATCAATCATGAAGTTCTACCCTTGGTACCGAGCGAGGATTGGGGGATCACTTTTATCCGAATCGCCTTGCTCTACCTCTAGCTTTAATGGATCTTCCTTTCACTCGTTAGTTGAAATGTCAGATCTTTCACTCACTGAATACCTACCTAATCTACACCTTTCTAAGAGAAGGCTTTGAATGTCATGTCAACTCACTGACGCTTTATCAATTCCTTCCTTTAATCCTTGATCACTGTGATACGAGGATACCACCGAACAAAGGTGCATAACTTGGATTCAACCGATCGATTCCCCATGGCATATAGAGATGGGTGAAGCATAAGGCTAATAACGTGAAATTGGTGCCTATTAAGAATAGCACTTTGCTGACGGTGACCAAATATAGAGGAATTTGATTCAATAGTAAAAAAGCCTTGGCTAAACAACTAAGAAAGCTAGCTAGCATTGAATGAAAAGCTGCGGTACATACCGTTGTTCATATAATGAGCCTCAATTCTTCCTAAAAGTATGTATTGTTTTAGAATACCAAAGTGGAGGACCTCAAAATCGAGAATGCACCCGAAAGCTTAGTTAAAGGTTCCGGAGCTGATAGCATTTTCCCTTCTTAGACTCTTACTGCTCGTACAAAAATAATGCCTTGAGGAGCATCGATACTAACATATGAGACTAGTGCCTTTGACTGTCCCCTGAAACTAGTGAAATTAGTTACTTGCCCTAGTGTTACTCCCTAGCTTCCTTTTTCCACAGAAGACTTGCTAGAGGAGCTTGTGTCACTTCCTTGCAAATCGGATTCTCTTTCTCTAGATCGAATTAAGGAAAAAGCAGGAATAGCCTTCACTGCTAACCTTTCATCTTTTTGATGCGCCTTATGTTTCCAAAAGGTAAGACTTTCCCCTTCTAGGGTGACCCCATTTGCCCGAGCCCTAATCAAGGAATGGCAATATCGTTTCGGCTTGGCCTTGTCTCTTCTCTCTGAAGGTTGTTCCTATTCATATTCAAATCTGTTAGATAGCTTTTATCTTCCAGTTTCTATCTTTGGTTCTCGAGGTTCTCAAGTTTTAATCCAGATGTAATGGATTGTATTTCACCCTCGCGATAATAGCTATATTTGTAAATTACTTGACGATCTATCCAAAAGGATCCGTGTCCATGCAGTTTTTCTATCTCGCATAGAGCCAACCTTACTCTATGTGTTGTCCTGGGTGGGCTACCATCCTTTTCCATTCCACTACTTTACATGTTAGCTCATCTCTGTCTTCGTCTTCATCCGCAAAAGCATATCCGGGAGGAGGTTGCTACAGCTGGTACATCACTCTCGATTAATACCCCTGTTCGAACTTCTGACCCTGCTTGCATAAGTGAAGGTGACACTCCATCATCTGCTTCTTTTCATCTGCTCTAGTTCCTAGGTAAGAATACCACTATTATCTGTTAGATCTAGCCTTCTCTTTCCTTCCTTAGGTTTGAATCCTACCTGGGGATATTTGATTCATTTTGAATTCTTAAATTCCTACCCCTAGCCTAGTAAGGAAAGAAGAGAGCATCCATCCATTCTCCTATCTATCATACGAGCAGATGTAGACCTTTCATCTATTGTCTTATCGTCTTCTCTTCCTAGTTATATCTTCCTGTAGTTCCAGGAAGCTAGGGAGCTATGGAAGAGCGTAGGATAGAGAACAAGGAGCAGCATAGGACTCTTTCTTCTTTCTTTTCTCTTCCTGCCCTAACAAACCTAGTCTGTACTTTCTTCTTTATACAGATATTCTACTTAACAGGGCTTCCATCGGAACTAGACCTGAGACAAGGAAAGCAACCGAGGATTAGCCAACATGTGAGTAAGAGTTATCCCCATGAGTAGTACTTTTAAAACACGGACTTCACGGGGAAGCGTGACTCTTCTGTGTGTCGGTTGAGGTGGCCCAGGCATTGTAGTCCTCAGACTTTAACTCTGGGGAAGCTCATTTAGTTATGGAATGCGTTAATGGCTCTTAACTTAAGGAGGAGGGATTAAAAATAAAACGACCACATATATACGATAATTGCCCATATCTATCTCTAAGTATCTCCTAGAATTTTAGCTGAGTCTTTGATCCGAATCTGATTCCCTAAATGAAATAAGGAATATAGGTAGGCCTTGGTAGGAAGAAATGATTGCATACTTCTTTATTTTATTGGGAAGGGCTATGATGTCAATAGAGATTTATGAATTAAGATCCTCCTGGTAGTACGATGGACCTTAGAGATTGCAAAGTTGAAGCAAGCCCAGTGTAAAACCTTACTAGTGAAAGTTCCCTAAATAAGGTGGGATCAAAATCGTTTTTGAAGCCGATTGGTAGCATGTAGTCGTGGTGGAGATAAACAAGTGATAAACATTTAGTTCTCACTTCACACTTTCTAGATATCTTTCTCTTATCTATCGGTGCATGCTATCGGAGAGAAAACAATGGGAAGTTTAGTCAAACGCATTTGCCGCTTGATGATCAAGCAAATAAGAATCTCATCTTATTTTTCTTACGCAATTTGAAAGATTCCCCAACCGAGAGATGTTGTTCTATGGAAGGTCCTTTTTTAAATAAGGAGTTTGCCTAGAAATCCACCTTAGAAACTTTCACGCCTCCGCTCAAAATCCACCTATACTAATCGGATTTTTCCTATTCTTGACGACTTTTCTATTGCCTTCCCTTAGAGTGCAAAAGTCTTTTTTGAATCCATAGGGAATGCGGATATAAAGAGAAATGAAGCATTGGGCTCGATATAGAGGCGCCCATAAGATAAAATAAGGTGAGCTTAAACCTTATGTCTCATCTAATTGAGCAGCAACACAATCTTGGAAGATTTAAAGCTATAACAAGAGTTTATGAACCTTCCGGAGCTCTCGATTCGATCGACACTAAGGTTCCCTGATGAGGGCTAGCACAACGAAAGACAAACATGAGGCTCTGGTGGATAACTATTCATTTCTCTTCATTTAGTTTTCCCTTCTCATAGTCATTCTATCGGGAAGAAGGCCTTTCTTAAAAGAGAATCGAATCGTCAAGACCCGCTTTCATACTAGGGCCTTTAATTTTTATTTCGCGCTTTCGTCTCGCGCCTAATCTCGCTAAGACCATTGCTTCACCTCTTGGGACATTCTCTTGAACCCGTGTGCGTCGTGCACATCAACTAAGCTCCTCTCCTTATGGACTCTTTGCTCTGTCTGTCGATGTTCTAGTATCCAGAAAGTCGAGCAACATCTTAAAAGAGAAGAAGGGGTTCTTGTCGGGGTTAGTTAGTATGAATACAATGTTCAAAAATCCAATCAGCTTAGAAAGCAGTTCCCTTCTAAGGATTGGATTACTTCTGCTGCTAGTTCCGGAGCTATGGAAGATCTTCTAGGGTGTCAGGTCAGCAAGGAGGAGTCGATCCACTTAGAATGTTCTTACGGGATCAGCAGCATCTTAAAAGAGAAGGGAAAGCTTCCAACCCAAGTGCAAGTGCCATCCTAAAATATAGCTGTTGGAGGGATATCCTCTGCTTTATTAGCGAAGGTATTATTGGACTCGCTTGGCTCATTTGGTCTCAACGGAACTTCGGGGGTTGGAGGAAGAAGGGCTACTATAGACTAGAAGGGAGGCGCTATCATACCAGGTTTTACGATTTAGGGGTCTTCTAGAGAAAAGGCACCGATCTTACTTATCTTATGAAGAAAGCTAGAACTATGAGTGAAGAAAGAAGGGAAGAGAATTGCTCTCTTGCCACTGCTAGTCTCTTGTTAGTAGTAATAGCGGTAGGTGGGAACTCTTTTGAAAGAAGAGACGATTTAGTCTCAATCAAAGAGAAAAGAGAATACAAATAAGCGAAAGGGCATGCAGTCTATTGATCAAAAGGGGCCATCAGCCATACATGCAGGGCCGGTACACAGCCAATCAAAAAAAAACTCAAAGTGAAAGGAAAGGGGCACACAGGACAGGGGTTGGCGCTCCATATGTGTAAGTAGTGATCCGACCCTACTTATTTTTTGAATGCCTATGAGGAGAGGCGAGCAAGGAGCTTCCGTGGATTCTGTAAATCAGGATACTAAGGTCTCTTCTCAACAACCATGCCTGGGGACTTCGCCCTTCTCAACCTCTCTAAATCTCCCCTTCTCGCTGAAAGTAAGGAAAAACCTTTTATTACACTCGTTCCCTTAGGTCGAGCTTCTTCAATCTCTCTATGAGGAGGCGCAAGAGGTGCTTAATTAGAGAGTGACCAACCCTTCCATTCTGGATCTACGTGAGTCATGCTTGCCTTTGTGCCCTTAAAACAATTGGATTGATTCTCCTATTCCTTGATGTCAACTCTCTAGCACCCTCTTTTTATCTTGCTAGTGGTACTCCCTTCTGTCCGGGACTCTAGATGAACTAGAAGAGCTACGGGAGACTCTCTTTCTTGCTCTTTCTCTTCTAGCGAAAGCTACTCCCCTTATGACAGTTGTGCAATCATTCTATGCTACCCATGTTCCATAGCCCTTTTTCTAGAGCCATTCAATCGGCATGAGTAAAGAAAGAGGCTCTCGTCGAACTAAGCTAGATCCATCTAATCGATCTTTAATGGCACAAGAAGGACAAATATTGAGAGTTCATAAGTTCATTCCACATAAGCCCAGTGGATAATCTATAAGCATTTGATTCAACCCTTCCTTTTGTCTTTCACGCCAACCAACCTCCTCCTACAGTAAGGTGTGGACTCAATTAGATCTATTTTTAGAGGAAGAAGGGAATCAAGCCCCTCTCTTCATTGACTCTTGGTACCTAGACACTTTGAATCAATCCCCTCTGTATATGTATATGAGTTCGACACTCCATCCCAGATCTCTAGGAAAAGGGCTGAGAACAAGACCATATCTAGTGAAAGTGATTAGCCTCTATACTAGCTCTTAGTTATGAGAACAAAGAGTTTGACAGTTATGATTGAAATTAAACGAATATTATTTTAGTGAATTAGTGAATCTAACTTCCATCGACTAAGATTCTAGCATTCAGCTGTGCCAGTTCTTTATTAGTTTAAGCTTAAAGTGTGAATGGATTTCCAGATAAGAAGCGCTCCCCAATATTGAGCATGTGTCGGTAAAGGAAATCACAAATGAAAGGAAGTGAGTGGAAAGTCTTTCTCGGTACTTTAGCATGATAATGAAGAGGAAATCCTGTAAGTGAAGGCCAAGGAGGGTTGACATAATTGATTCATGCTTTGCGTTATATAAGAAGGATGACTATAAAACGCTTTTTTACCATAAGATGCTTTATTCTCAAAAGTACTAAATGATTTCCTAGTTCAATTTTGATACTTGCATCAATTGGTCTTTTCCTTTTCACCCTGCATCCTATCCTATACTTGTGAGCTAGTTTGGTTGTTGGAATTTCTTTCCTTCTCACAGGCAAGTAAAGAGCTAGAGGATTAGGCCGGGCATAAAAGAGACTGTTTCAATCCAATGGATACAATACTTATGAAGCATGAAAATAGAAAAGAATGCTCTTTGGGCATTGCTTGTGTCGACCGACCAAACAGATGAGATTCTATCTCTTCCTTTACTATTATCAACGACATTAAGGTTGACTCTCTCCTTGCTCATTTCACTCCTTTCCGTGAAAAGAGCATAGTAGGCACCAAGTCGTAGTGACAACGCCTTCCTACGTTGGTCCTCCGTGTCAAGCAAAACAAACAATCATTCATCCCGGAGGGCGTGGATTGTTTTCGGTCGAGTGAGATAGGTGCTCCTTTAAGACCATTGATTGTCGCTCTTTGAACTGGCAGAGACGAACACACCATTCCAACGGCAGGAGGAGGGGGATAGACTTTCGAACCCGACACATCCACTGTACGATCCTTTGAGCCGTAGTTCCGGGATTGGATTGCAAAGGGAGCGGGAATGCTTTGAAGCTCAACGAAGTCAAAGCCCGTTGACCTAGGAGGGATCTATGGAGTTCTCTCTATCCTCCCTTTACTTGAACTGGACTTTTTCAAAAAGGTGCTTTGCACTATATGCTAGCTCGCTCGGTCAAGCAAGCTAACCAGTCAATCCAGCCATTTTCTTGCTTCCGAGAAAGCCAATTACAAAAGGACGTCAGTGTTAAAGGGAGGGGGGATTTGCTCTTCATCCGGGGGTTTAGTTTGAAGTGAAGTTCTGGGCGTCCTACTTATGGGCCGGGAGCTCTTAGACCACAGATAGATAGGCGCTAGCTACCCTCTTGTCGGTACATGAGCATTTGTAAGTGCATCTATCGTAGAGAAACAAAAAAAAGATGGAAAGCAAGTCTTCGATCTTACAAAGAAAGGCATAGTTTTTGGGGCGTACTCACCACTCTCTTTTCTCTTTGAAACCTACCTTGCGTTGCTCTTTTTTCAACCTTAAGATCAAGAAGGGAAGGCAGCTTAGTGAGGGTTAGGTGAGGAAATGGCATGAGAGCTTGCGAGAGGCACAAGTAAGGGTGAGCTCGACCTTATGTGGACGGATTTTGTTCAGGTTGCTTTTTTTACTACTAGTCTTTTGTTTTTCTTCCTATGTTCGAGACCTTGCTTTCCGCTATGCCTAGATATGTTATGATCGCATGGCATGAGAGAGGGCTTCATAAGTAAGTAGCATGCGGAGGTTTGGAACCCATCATAAACACACTTTGGAGCCCAAGAAGCACTTGTGCTAGCCACTCCAATAAAGGCATTCGAAAAAGGTGCCTGCCCTTCGGATCGCATCTTACCGTGGACTACAGGTGGGGTTGTTGGTACCAGGCAGCAACGACACTTGAACATATACCATAGCAATGAGAGCTAGCTCTTTTTTCAAAACATGATACTAAATGTTAGCTATCGCGAGAGCGTTGAGCTTGAGCTCTAGCTCTTCTTCCTCGTACTTTAGCTTTTTTCTTTTTCCAGTTGTGTTAGAAGGAGCTTACATCGATAATATAAGTCGAGTTTCGCCAGGCGATTATGTCCGTCTCCTCGGGGTGACCCTAGGGGCTAACTACCAGACCGCACCCACTTCTCTTTCATTTTCGACATCAATGACAAAAGCTTACGGCTAAAGTATGAGAGAAGAAGGCAAGTTGAGTGTAAGACTTATCCTACCTTCAATGAACCCATCCTCTCTTTAGGCGCGGATAAGATTCGAGCCTGTAGTCTTCAGATCATGAGACTGATGAGTTGACCATTACTCTACCCCGTTGAAAATATTCCCATTCTCTTTCAAGAAAAGATCTTGAGACTTAAACTACTTCCTCAGATACTCTTTTATGCTCCTGCCTCTCCTTTCCAGTCGAGTTATTGAATTCCTCAGTAATCTAACCCATTCCCTCCTTCACTGCAGCTTCAAGTCGACAAAAGCAAAAGGAGGAAGGCAGTATCTCCAGGACTTCACTCGACAAAAGAAAAGTCTGAGATGACTACGGCTTTCGGACTAGGCAAGGAGAAGAGAATGGAAGAGCTTGCTATGAAATGTAAGCTATCGCTATCGCTTTCACTAGCTCTTTTTAAAAAATAGAAAACGAAATGTAAGCTCTCTGCTATATTTACTTGCAATGATATGCCTATCAAAGTTGGCGAACGCTTCTATAACCTTAGATTCATTACGCTTTTCGACTGAACTCGTTGGCTCCGTGTCCATAGAAAGTCAGTAACCTCCTTCACTTCATGCCTTTGATAAAATGGAGATGGGAATTAGGCCGCTGGTATTACAACTAGGCTCTTTGCAAGATTCTCCGCATCTACAGGGAGAATGCCCCAAAGCCCCTTTTCTCCAATTGCAATTCTAGAGGGATATCCTTTTAAACACTCTCTTGGCATTAGCGGAATAAGAGCAGTAGAACATGAGCTAGTGGGAAAGATTAACTATTTGAATGTCCCTCTTCGATTTCGATGAGTAGAGGATTTTCGGACATTAGCTAGTAACTGCTTTCCTGGGACTTGCACTTGCTTCTTTTAGAGAAGGCTTGGCTCTATTTATGATATTTCCATCCACTTGACTGTTCTTCATGAGTATCTTTCGTCTCTTCTTGGGAATCCAATGGTTACGCTGGAAGAAGGACTAACAGTAATAACCGAGAAAGTGCTTATGTCGACACTAGCAAGTGACTCACCAACTCAGAAGTAAGAAAGAGGAAAGAAAGGGGTATGAAAACCAGTCTACCCGTCTATTAGCTATTCTAGCCAAGGCCAATTTCATGTGTTAAACATATAGACATCAGAAAGTTTTTGGAAGAGTGCCCGAGGAGGAATAGAACTTAGATTCAAAAGAGCACGAAGAAAGAGCTTCACAAATGATTGCACTTCTGCTATCTGGATAGCTATTCAAAGCATCGATAAAAACAAAGAGAATGTTAACAGTTTCATAAAAGCAAGGGATTAAGCTAAGCGACTAAGCAAAAATCCTTTACCCAAAATCGTAGATCTACTGAATTGAGCGTAGTGTTGAACTCTTTCAAGAAGCACCCTTTGAAAGAAATCCTTGATTGCCATCGATATTTCCTCTCCAACTACCCCCTTATTAAAGAAGAAGTTCGGGAAACTGTCGAGGCCCCACTCGCCTGTCACCTTAGAAATAAGCATATTTTAAATCTGAGAAAAACTAGCCCCGGATTCTCAAGCTCAATATAATATTGGTTATGTTCTACCAACGAACGAGCCCGGAGAGCCTAAAGAAAGCCTTGAGAAGAGAGAGTGTTACATATAGGTTCAGATATCTACTGGTGGCGCTATATGATCTTTAGCTATAGGTCTCGTGTGCTTGCTATAGAAAGTAAAGAGTCGAGGAGGTGGTGGTAGCAGTCGATGGATGTTCATATTTGAGTATTTGTTGACTTGACGTCACATCAAGTGACAGATTGAACCTATGGCCCTCTGTACCCAAAGCAGAGATCTGCGACCCAGATCAAGCTACACCTCGTCTCATCACCCGGGAGCATATAGATCCACCCGATCGATGAACACTCAAACCCGAACTTCGCCCATCCTTTTGGGCACGAGGACGTGAGAACCAATCCGAGTAATCCACCACTTTTTAATCTTCCTCCAAAGAAGATAGGGCGGCGCCAAAAGCCGTATAAGCAGAGGCGCTCACATTTTTTACTTTCACTTTCATTTTTAAATCCGGCTCGCTCCGGCCTTTGGACCCTTCGCCCGCTTAGAAGTGGATTCGAACCAACGACACAAGGATTTTCAGGTCCTTTGCTATAACCACCGTGAGCTACACGAACCACTTTTCTAAAGTATGTTTTCTTTATCGAATAGCGCCCTACCTTACCACTTGACTAGTAAGGTAAAAAGCCCTTTACTAAAAAAAGAGAATTGATAGGTTTTTCTCTTGTTAAATCAAGCTTTCGAAGCGACTCTTTCAATCTTTGCCCTAATCCCCCAACATGCTCAAAAAGCGAGAGCCATCTAGGGGAATTTGGACTTTAGGAGGGAGCTTGCTTATAGAAAGAAGATAAGTAGGTCGAACAAAAACAACGTCTGCAGAGCACTTCGCTCCTAGTCACTAAGTAGTGCTATTACGTCCTCCGGGACCGGACTCCACCAAGAGGTTCTTTCTCTCACATAATTTATTGCCTTGCGTTTCATTTTCGTGCGGAGGAAATGGGATTTGAACCCATGATACAATCTTCTTGTATGTCGATTTAGCAAACCAATGCCTTAGGCCACTCATTATACCTCCAAGTTGTTGATTGGAATGGAATTTGATGTGCCAGGGTTTGGTTGGTTGCCTCAAGGGCTATCGATCCAATCAATCACGTAAGCCATAGCTTACGCTTAGCGGCGTACTCTTCCTCTATGAGGGAGACTCTATCAAAATCGCCACTCGTTGGGGCGACGCCTTCTTTTCTATGAACACCCCACCACC
Organism: Panax quinquefolius; assembly: GCA_020205615.1. Lineage (NCBI taxonomy): Eukaryota > Viridiplantae > Streptophyta > Magnoliopsida > Apiales > Araliaceae > Panax > Panax quinquefolius. The sequence goes on from CM035152.1 coordinate 43,757,760, forward strand.
GAATGATGAACTTTGCGGTTTCACCTTCGACCCGGAGCCGAGGGGAACACACTGCAGTCAAGCCAAGCCCTTACCCTTTGAATGGAATGAATATCTCCTTCGTCTGGTCGAGAAGGGAGAAAGCCTGGGGAACTGGATTGTGACTCTTCTATTACATTACGAAGAATTCTCGCTAGCTTACTAACGCGAAGGAATTTTTTGTTGATTGTACGAGCTAGCCAAAAACCCCCCCCCCCCCCTTACTCACCTCTTGCTCTATAAAAAAATCCCTTTCTCCTTTTAACTAGGAGAGAAAGCTCATGAGTTGCCCTTTGCTCTATAGAAATGGATAGAAATGCAGCTTTGATCGATGCAAAATTGATCGAGATGGGATCATGATTTGATTGGAAATGCGTAAGTAAGAGGAGATGGGAGTAACCAGGAGTTCTATATACTATGATTCACCTTTTTCATGTCTTTCATTTTATAGAAAGTAGTGATGCACTTCTATAGCCTTTCTAGTGAAGTTCACTCCTTTGGTATTGAAACCTCCTTATCAATAAAAAAGGGCCTTCTTCTTTCTTCGCTACTGAATGCTTGTGGTTGCTATTAGCTTAGTTATTTACTTGAGGCATAGGCATAGGCGGGATAGGGATAGGGCTTTGCTTTAGCGTAGAGGCGAAAAGAAGCTCTATAAGCCAAATTGAGTGCCAGTAAACCCTTTAGTTCCTTTTCTTTACCATAGAGGCGGTGACTTTGAAGCTATAGAAACAAAAAGGCTACTTACTCTCTTTGTGATAGGAGCTTACAGGGCCCAAGCTCTATAGGAAAGAAAATAGCATAGACATCGCAGTAATGGCTACTTTTTCATGCTAGGAGTTATGAATTTTTCGTTTAGTTTTGCTTTCATTTAGGAGTGAAAAGGAACTTATGAGATGAGCGTAATCTATATCTCTCCTTTCTTTGGTTAGGAAAAATTCAATAGCTTGCCTTAACATCGAATAACATAGCGACGACTACTAGCTTGCTTGGCTCTTCTATGAGCTTAGGTTCCATAGCTTTAGGATCCTTCAAAGAAAATCGAATAGCTTTTCTTAGCGGCGACTACTTTCTTTCTAGTAGTTTGCTTCGCTTTAGGAGCCATTTGGTGTAGAAACGACATAGCTTGCTCCAAAGCTATTGCATTGATAGGTAGGGCTTCTTAAGCAATAAAGCGATCCAATTAATCCTTCACAAATGTTGCTTTAGAACTCTTTTAGCTTGGCGAGTGCAATTTATATCAAACTTGCTCGTAAGTCATTTCTTCTTTTCGCTTTCAGCAAGGATAGTTCTGCAAGGTAATTACATGCAGAGCCTTACTAGCTTTACACACCTTGTTTATCTGATTACTAAAGCAAGGCTCTTTTGCTATTCTACAGCTTGAAAATGGCTCCTAAAGCTAACTACTAGCAAGAGCTATGCTCATTTTAGGGCTGCTAAAGTTATTGAATTGCTCTGCTCCTCCTCTACTAAGTTATCTAGGATTAATCCTTCCTGAACCAGGTCTTATCACTTCGACTTTTTAGCGTTCAGTTCTTGGAGCCCGTAGAAAGAAAGTCTTAGTCGCGGTAGTGCGATAAGTGTAATTCTTTGTTTTTTATGTGAATATAGTGGTTGCGGTGGCACCAAAGCACCATAGGAAACATTCTCGTCTTTTATTAATGATTTTTCATCGTTTGAGAAGTAACATCCTTTCGTTAGTGTAATTAGTTAAGGAGTGCTCCTTTATTCGTTATCTTTGATTCCGAGTTTGTAAGAAGCTCTTTCCTAGGCAATCGTTGCAATCATTTCATAGATGTATCTATTTCTTTGAGTGTAGTATGCCTGGCAGGAGCCCTGAATGTGTCTCTTGTAGCTGGTGTATTCCGTTGTAATGGTTGTCTTTCTTTCTGCTCTATGCCCCATTAGGAGGATACTTTAAGCAACATCTTCTCAAAGGGATTAGGCAAAAGAAGAAGTTTATTCTTGCTTTGCCGACTATGATATTTCTTAGAAAAGTGGGCACTATACTAAAGATTAGCTTAAGGTAGAAGAAGCATTCCCGACTCAAGAACTCTTTCCCTGGGGGAGTGAAGGTTCAACGTAGTTGAGAGTAAAAGATCGGGGCTAAGGAGGGCTTTTCTCACTCAAAAAGTATAAAAACTCATGCCGTTCTGTACTCTTTTCAGGTGGTAGATTAAGCCTCGCCTCCAGCGGCGTCCGTATAGTGAGTTCTAGCTCCAGTCTTCCTCGTGGGGGTAAAAGGAAAGTCATGAGAAAGAACATATAAACACATTGGCGGCTAGTGCACGAACTCGTTGGTTTGGATGCCTTATCAACGATCTGAGTGAGCAGATAGGATAAATAAAAAACAACTGCTTTTCTTTATCTGCGTCTCTTGATTCATTGTCACTGCTTACTATGTTTATCTTTGCCTAAGCATATTCTTTTTCATGACCGAACTACCCCATCACACGACTTAGGGCCTCTGACTCCTCCTCTAGCGAAACAGGGGATCGAAAAAGGGGCCACCCTAGAACCATAGCCTCATCGGTGTTTGCACTTATGGGTTAGTACAGTAGTGGAAAGCAAATACTACTCCGATTGAGCCCATTTTGTTCTAGTACTAGTTAGTATAATTATAAGATAATGGAATAATAATAAATATTAGTAATAATAATCATCAGAATAGTCTCTGTCGAGCCTTATTTAGATGCGAGCCTCTCTGTCTAGTCGACCTCACTCTGCGCATCGCTTGACCTTCTTGATCGCCATCACCGGGTTGAAAAGCGAAGAAAGAGAGTTTCCGCCATTGTTGGGAAGGGCACTTTTTGTCCTTTTGCATATAGCACTCCATCATCTCCCACAGAAATGCCATCGATCAATTGAAGAACGATCTGACGACCGATCTTTCTTTCCTTTTTTCTCTGTTGGATTGGAGAAAGTCTTGATTTGAGAACCGGATAAGTAAGAGAATAGAATCTTTTGCACCCGGGTAACTAATGGATTGACCCATGCCATGCCATTTGAACCCCCAAACTTGTGATATAGCCCTTGAAAACAAAGGTGTAGGCCTTGACGTACAAAGATTTCTCTAGGTAGGTGCACGCATAATTCGGAAGGCGGCAGAAAAGGCATCGTCGACATCAAAGGCATAGGGGCCAAGCCAATTACCCTAGCGAGCGAGCCTTTGGATTGGAATTTCCTACTTCTACCCCTTCATGCCCAACCACCCTTGGTTTTGTTTCTGACGTCTGCTCTTTTGCCTTGCCTTTTAGTCAAGTCAAGTCATCTTCTTAAGATAAGATTCGACATCTTGGTTTGTTGATTCGATCGTCTCTTTCTTCGTCTATTTTGACTTTTTCCGGTAGTTTCAATACCTCCTCTCACTTTACCTTGCTCAATGCCCTCTTCCATGTTCAGAAGCTCGATCATAGAAAACCTTATTTCAGCGTCGTCTGCATTTTAGCGCTTTAGCTAAGCAATCCAGATCCGGAGGGTGCAAAGCGGCGGCAAGGAATGGGTTGGCAATGCCTATTGATAATACCCATGACTTTTACCAAGTGCAATGAGGCTTGTTGAAATCGTTTAGTTCCGCTCTATGTCTTAGTTGACTCACTCTAGGTCTCCCAAGGCAAAGCTAATTAAAAATGTAGTAGGATGGATAAGGGGTCTCATTATGAAGGGAAAGCCTTTCTTTATAGTCAAAAAGAAATCAGCTACTACTGTTGGTGCTGGAACAACAATGCATTTGAGGTCTCACAATAAGCCTTCTCAATCTCCTCCTCAACATGTTTCCTCATGATAGGTGGAATTCTATGGAATATAAGAGGTATTGGCAACTCCCTTCACTTAAAAAGGCTTCGTGAGGCTTATTAAAATGTAGAATTCTTCTCTAGAAATTACGATCAATGGTACTCCAACTTAATACTTCCTGCCTTAAATCGAGGCATAAGATAGGGTTAGGAACAAGTCTAGTTAGAGCTAATTCGGTAAAGTAGTCGCCCCTAAGCAATGTGAATTGGAAAAATATTCCTAATGTCGGCGAATCACGGGTTAGACTTAGAGTATGTTAATAAAAAGAAGATGGTTTCACTCAATTTACATTGCCTATTAAAGAAAAGTTCTCATAGAGAGAGAGAGCTATAGAAAGGCTAAGAGAAGAGCTACTATCCGGAGAGTGAGGAAAGAAAGCTAGAATAAGATGACGATCGCTCGTGCACCATCAATAATGGTATACACTTCACTACCTGAAAGAGAAAGCCGGTACTGGATGTAAGAGAGCAGGGAAACTAAAGAAAGACAAAGAAAGGTAACTTAGCCCATTAGAAGGCTAGCCTAATAGTTTACATCTCTCCTGCACGAAAAAGAGGGACTTGAGATAGGAGGTCTGCAGTTAGACTCAGCTTAGCAAAAAGTGGTGAACCCACCTAAGACCATACCGAAATGGTGATAGACCCAAAACCCCCTTCTACAACAACTCAACAAAAAGAAAATGCACCTTAGCCATAGGCCAATGGGGCGGATAACCTAGGCCCTTAACGCTAACTCAAGGAAAAGGCTCGTGGATGGTCCCATATCCGGATTTTGAGACATAGGTAAACACCTTCTTTATCCTATGAGACTAACTACATTTCCAAAAGTCAAAACTAAGATTCAAATTAAGTTTCTTATTTCTTACCTTAAGAAAGGTAGGGCGTAGACCACAAAGAAAAGCAAATCGAACTTCCACGTCATTTCACAGATTAGTCTCTTCCCACGGAGCTTGCCAACTGTTTTGGTATGGATTTCAAAGAAAGACTGAGTATGAATAAACAAATGTTTTTTCGTTAATCGACAGACACGTGAGGTTGCCAAAACTTAAATATAGATACGTTTAATGAAGAAGTGTTGTACAACATAGAGTACTATAGGCTGATCATCTAGACGTGCTCGTAAGATATACCGGACTTACGGACTTGGTGCCAGGTTGTCCTTTTCAAAGAAAGAATGAAATGCTTAAGGTCTTGGACCAAAATTTATGTTTAACGAATGTTGTTCATTGTTAAACGTTTTTAAAGAAAAGGGAAGTGCTATTTTAAATTATCTATAGTACTTCATAACTATTGATTCAGTTATAGAAGATATATGATTCATATGATTCAAACCTATTGTTTAAATGAAATTGTCATACTTTCTGAGCTAGTTATGATCACTCTTGCTTGAACCATATGAATGCAGCTAAGACCGAACGAACTGAAGGATCCAGTAAGGATAAAGGGAAGGCTAAGGCAGACCAATAAGCTGTCTTTGTAATAGTATAGTAGAAACATTATAATTATTTGATATTATGACAAAGAAAACATGTAATGGTTACAAAGAATTTGGGAAGAGAAATATTGTTTTGGAATATATAGAAGACATATTCACTCTTTTGAGGTATTTTAATTGAATGTATGTGTGAACTGTAGCACAATGTAGCACCATCTGTCGGATTGGAGGATACCCGAATTTGGAGGAGTCACATCATAAACAAATTGACACCTATCCTAGTGGATAAATATCTTTTGCAACATGTGGAGCTTAGAATGATTAAATGCTCCCCCATTTTCTCTCCTTATATTGCCGGCCAAGTGGCCTTAATATCCACCAAGTTTTGTTTTGTTTTTTATTTCTAATGCTTATTTAGTAAACTAAATGTCCAAAATGCCCCCTTCAATTGGGCTAAGCTTGAGCTTTGAATTAAATTCTTTTGAGATCTTAAATTAATTCTTTGGGCCATGAAAAATAACATAATTCCATACTTTTATTTTTTATCTTTCCCTAATTATTTAATTAGGGTTTTCATTCTCTCATTTGTAATTTAAATAATTACTCATGTAGCTTAACTTTTATAACCCCATTAGACTTGCTTTACTAAAGTTATAAAATTAACTAATTGAGATGTATAAAATAAATCTTTTTCTGATTAGTATATATTTTAAATACTAACATTATTCCATATTATAACCCTTAGGTAATTTAATTACCATACCTAATATATATATATATATATATATATATATATATTAGTTACATAACCTTATTTTTAATTCTCTTTATATACAAATTAAATGTATACACATTAATATATAATGTATATTTATTTAATCACATACATAATCCACATGATCATAACATATTTATCATTATTGATAAATTCTTATCAAATTTAAATACTCACATAATCATATAACGACTTTATATAATTCATATCAATAGTTAATAACTTAAAGATTGTAAATCTTTTTAATTTACCATTCAAGGTTAACATGCACGCTATGTTAATTCTTAACATAACTTATCATACTCTCCCTTAATCAAATTGATTAAGTATTCATCTTAGTTAACTTAAAATAAATAAATTAACTATCTTGCTTAATTCATATCGCATATGATCAAAATATTACGGTACCAATAATTATAATAATTAATAAAATATTAATAATACAAAAAATAATGCATTCATAAAAATATAGTCGTTTAAAATTATCGGTCCTTTCAATAGAATTAAGCCAAACACCCTACTTAATTAATTCACTATATCTCTATGTGAATTACAATTAAAGAAGGTTTAAATCTCAAGTTCTTACGCGATTATATACGATGCATAGGTATATCTCTATCATAAACATACATTATGAATTCTATCAAAATGCAAAAATTACATACACATGCTACTATGACTAAGTCTAAACCCATATTTCATCTCTCAAATTCATACAAGTTCACATAGAATTGGTGATCATAAAACTCATAGATTATGCACAAATCATAATAGATGAACTGAAAAATAACATCATTTTATTAAAATCAAAGCATGATAATCCTCATTACACTTAAAGATCCATCATAGGCTTAATATGTTAATTTAGTTCATAACTAATGAAATAAACACTGAATAGATCAAAGAAATCAACATCCCAATTACAGAACTAAAATTAAAGTAAAAGAATAGTAATAAAACCACCCTTCTCTTCACTCCAATCTGCAATCTTCATGTTCCTTGCTCCTTGCCTCTGTTCCTCCAATTCTTCACAAAATTAGGGCTTGAAAGTTGAAGTTGATGATTGATTGTTCAATGAATCTTGAATTATTGAAGGGAGTTGATGAAGTCTCTATTATTGTATCTGAATACGTCCTCTTTCAAGTCCAAATCGCGTCCAAAGTCCACCAAGCCACGCCACATTAGTAGTAGAAACACATCAGAACTCTTCTCTCTTAGTACAGACTTACTTGGTGTTTTTTTTGTGTATAGGAACCCCAAATTTTACGCAGCTTCAGATAATGTATACCCTCGCTTCAATGTGTGTTTGTTCTATACTTGCTGATTTTCTACTACATTACTAGCCTTTATTGCCACCATCTTGCTTTAGCCAATATGTACTAACCCTGCACACAAACATACACAAAACGCATAAAACAATATAAAAATAGATGGATTAGGCACTGTTTAAATCCGAATAGGCATCCGATTCGTAGGTATGAAACCCACTCATCAAATTCCCCCAAACTTAAATCGTGCTTGTCCTCGAGCACAATAAAATGCAATGTAATGCAACTAACTACATGCCTACGAATCCAACTATCAGACAGAATAAAGTCTATTCAAATTGCCTCAGAGAAACTACAATAAACATGAACAGTACATCCTTCCAAGATAAATCAATAACCTCACATCATTCACAAAATCTTTCCCTGTTATAACTGATATAATGCGTCTGTGGTCAACAACCATGTTAACTGACATAAACTTAAATAAGACACATAATATGCTTCTTCAAAGGAGCCAAATAGTTTAAAGTCATGAAATCCATAAACAAGCAAGATCCAGTTAAAACCAAATAGTTACCAAATTTAGAAGTCAAAACGGGATACTTTTACTTCCTTATTCACATACGGGGGCTTTTTGTTCTTTTTTCCATTTTTCACTTTTTATTTTTACTCATGACTGTGCAATGTCTAGTCCTCTTAGGCTTTTCAGTGCTACCCATTAGCGAACTCTCGACTAACGACTCCTAAACCATATGGCTTTAGGGCGTTGGGTGTAGAGACATCCCCTCGGGTGTACTTACTCAGGTAAGAAAAGCCACAGAACTAAACTAGCTACGGTGTTTATTCATACTTTTTTTTTAATTTCTCTTTTTCATTCCATTTTTTTCCAGATATATCCTAAATCTTCCCCCAAACTTAGGTTTCTATCTAATTTTAGCCATCACCACTTATTCATGACTTTCTTTCATTAAGGCTAAAATTCTCCTTATGAATTCAATCATGTGTAGATTTAAACCCAATCAATCAACATAGTCATTATTCTAGTGCTATCCTTATTATACCAGTTTTAAGTAAGAAAATATTTAGGTTATGATAAGAAAAGTACATCAAAGCCTTGATAGTCAATAATATTATTGTCTATGCAATTCCAATCTCATCATTGGCCCAAACAAACTTTACCCATCTAAAAGCTGGAATTATGCAAATATGAACTAAATGCAAAACAAAAACTTTAAACTAACTAATACTTTTGAGATTTTCAATTTTTTCAGTTTTTTTTATATATAACTAAAATAAAAATAACAACTATTTACAAACTAAACTAAAAAAACAAAAAAAAACTACATTATACTAACAATGCAATTAATATGCAGTGCAAACATGAACTAGTATGATCTAACAAATGAAAAACTACATTACACATGCAACATGCCATACTCAACATGAACATAAACATAAACATAAACTAAACTCCACCAAACTTACACAAACGATGTCCTCATTGTTAAAATATAGCGATAAGGCACAAGCGGACTTTCCTATAACAGCTAAGCAGGAGGTGGCACCTCCTCAAGGATGGAATCTGATGGTGGATAGGCTGGTAGTGGCTGCAGACTTGGGAACTAGAACTGGTTAGCAGCAACGGGATTCATTCTAGCAAACGCCTCTACTAAAGAAGCATTAAAAGCATTTTATGTGGCAAAAGCATGGTCTTAACGCGCTGCTATTCGTTTCAACTCTCTATCCTCCAGTCTGTCCTTATTATCAATATTTCACCGCATGCTATGGAACTGTGTGCTGAACATGTATTTAGTAGACCGATAACCCCGTGCAGCCTTCTCACTGCCCTCAGACATTTTCATCAATTTTAAATTCATCATCCTCTGAGCTATCTCCAGCTTCCTCCTCCTCAAGAGAATAAGGAAATATAAACCCCAACCCTCTAAGATGTGACTCTCCTCCAGGCCAGACCGAGTATCGAGCAATAAAACGTGAGTCTAACAACTGGAGCGGCTGCTGCACTGGCTTATCCGTTGACCATCTAACTCCTGACTATCGACACAGTCCATATAAGGGATGGGTATGGCAACCCCCCAGAGAATGGGCCTCGCAGGTAGTGTCTGATAGTGAAACCGATGATAGCACCCACATCGATGTTAAAATCCTTCACAATTGCATACATGAGCAACACCTTCTCTTTTGTCACCTCATTTATGTGTGTGGATGGAAATAGTTCTGTGCAGAGGAAGTCATACCAAATCTTGCTATACAGACTTAAACCCTTACTCATGAAAAGAGTCATTTCTTTCTTTCCTTTAACCCATGTTGTGCTCAACTTTATTATCTAAGTTAGTATTTGATCATAGTTGGGGTTGTTATCACGAAGCTGAGAATATTGGCAGACGGTTGGGGCTCGCACATTATAAAATTCATTAATAACCTCAGGACCAAATGGGACTTGTTTGCCACAAAAAATGCAATGAATGGTGCTTTATCTACTGCATTTGCGTAAAATTTCTTCACAACTGTCACTACTGTAGGTTCCGGTTGATCTGTGAACATGTCCCAACCTTGTTAATTAATTTGGCGCCTCATCTACCCCCTAAAAGAATCAGGCCTCAACCCTCTCTCTGGTGTCAATGCCTTAGGTGTAAAGTACTCGAATTTGCCAGCCGCTAAGGCACTGACAAATTTCCTTTTGTCGAAGCTGCGGGTTGGTGGTTATGACCCTTTACCCTATGACGTTTTATCGGTGTCTTTGGTGCCATTGTGTTGCAATGAAATTCAAAATTCCCCCAAACTCTCACTTGTGCAATTCCTCAAACACTTGGCGTGCTTATACCACAAAGAACCACAATGTCCCAAATTAAAGAACAATTGCCAACTATGATGAAGAATGACTAAGGATGCTTACCCAAACTAGATTGTGTTACTATGTGATGATAAAGTAGCAGTATACTTCCAATTACAGAGCTTTCCTTTCCTTCTTTGCCTGAAAAGTGTTAATGGTGAGAAACCCTAGGTTTTGTGCTTGAAGATTTGAAATTTGTTATAGATTTGGTGTAGAATGGAAGGGTTTGTAGTTAGGTTTATATAGGAAAAATATAAAGGGCAAATTTCGATGGGTATTGGGAGGGATGGAGAAAGAGTCATGGGTATGGTGTGCAGTTATGAGAGAAAGAAGTGGGATGGGCATGAACTGCAGAAACCTTTTAAAATCTGGATTCCCATACCCCATTTGGCGTATATATATCTGAAGAGCCCCAATGGGCGGCATATTAAGCGAAGTTTGGACCCATTGGGCGGTGAGCATGTATGTCTTGTACCAACATTGATTTACTGCTATTTTGACCCGCACGCATGTACAACTTCCTCCTTTTTTCCTGAAAACCATTAAAACCCAAGATTTAAGTTAATCACATATAAATTGAGCAAGAATGGAGATTGAGCAAGAACGTTGTAAGAAACCACACAATGAATAAATAATAAACTAACTAACCACTAACCTATGATTTGCAAAAATTTGAACTACTCAGTACTAAAAATAATAACTAAGCTACTGAATTGAATAATGTGAAACTAAATACTGTAATTAACAAGAAAATTGGGTTACCTCCCAATGAACGCTTGTTTTTAAGTCTTTCAGGCCTGACTACTCCCTGTGTTATGGTGTATCGGCAAGAGTGATTGCGGTGGCTTGATGATCGACGTCACCACCCCATTAGTGCTTAAGACGTTGCCCATTGACTTTGAATGTTTCCAGTGGATTCCTTCTATAGAGTTCAATGGCGCCATGTGGGTAGACTATTTTGATAGTGAATGGCCCTGACCATCTTGATTTAAGTTTCCCAGGAAATAATCTCAGTCGCGAGTTGTAAAATAATACCGCTTGGCCCAATTCAAACTTCCTGTTCAAAATTTTCTAATCGTGCTACTTCTTGACCTTTTTTTATACAACTTAGAGTTTTCGTAAGCTTGTAGACGAAACTCATCTATCTCGTTAAGTTGCAGCAGTCTTTTATCGTCCGCAGCTGTTTGATCAAAATTCAACTTCTGAATGGCCCAATATGTTTTGTGTTGAAGTTTAACTGGGAGATGACACTCTTTTTCATAGACAAGATGGTACGTAGACATACCAATTGGTGTCTTGTATGTTGTACGATAAGCCCATAAAGCGTCATCTAATTTTAGAGACTAGTCTTTTCTGTTCGGATTCACTACTTTCTCTAAAATTCTTTTAACCTATCTATTTGAAACTTCATCTTGGCCACTCGTTTGGGGATGATAGGCTGTCACAATTCTGTTATTGATACCATATTTTGCTAAGAGATCTGTAAAGAACTTATTGCAGAAGTGACTCCCCTTGTCACTTATAATTGCTCTCGGTGTGCCAAATCTCGTAAAGATGTTCTTTTGAAGGAATTTCAAAACAACTTTGGCATCATTCGTTGGGAGTGCCACAGCTTCAACCCACTTCGTCACATAGTCCACAACTAGTAAGATGTATAGATTATTGTAGGAAGGTAGAAAAGGTCCCATAAAATCAATCCCCCATACATCAAAAACTTCGACTTCTAAGATTGTGTTGAGTGACATCTCATTCCTTTTTGAAATATTGCCCACCCTTTGACATCTGTCATAGCTTTTAACAAATTGGTGGGCATCTTTGAATATAGTTGTCTAGTAGAATCCTGCCTAAAGAAGTTTTGTCGTCGTTCGCTCACTTCCATAGTGTCCCCCATTTAAAAATGTGTGGCATGCATAAAAGATATTGTTTACTTCACTGTGGGGCACGCATCGACGAATCATCTTATTCGCAAACTATTTGAATAAATATGGCTCATCCCACATGTACCACTTGGCATCATGTAGGAATATCTTCTTCTGCTAACGTGAAAAGTCTAGAGGAAGGATCTTGCTCACCAAGTAGTTAGCTAAATCCGCATACCATGGAAATTCTGAATTTACCCCAAATAATTGTTCATCTAGAAATGACTCATTAATCAATACCTTATTTGCCTTGTCCTTATCTGGATTTTCCAACCTCGAAAGATGATCAGCTACTTGCTTTTCTTTCCCCTTCCTATCCTTGATTTCCAAATCGAACTCTTGAAGGAGTAGAATCCAACGAATAAGCCTAGGCTTTGCATCTTTCTTTGAAATTAGATACCGAATTGCCGAGTGGTCTGTGTATACAACAACCTTTATTCCTATCAGGTATGATCAAAATTTGTCAAAGGCATACACGATTACAAGTAACTCCTTCTTGGTAGTTGTGTAGTTTAACTTTGTATCCATGAGGGCTTTACTTCCATAGTATATAGCATAAAAGATCTTGTCTTGGCATTGTCCCAAAACAGCCCCTACCGCATAATCGCTAGCATCACACATCAATTCAAATGGCATCGTCCAATCCGGTGATATGATTACAGGAGTTGTTGTCAACTTCTTCTTCAACTGTTCAAAAGCTGTCAAACATTCTTCATCAAATCTAAAAGTTGCCTCTTTTTCTAAAAAGACTAGATAGTGGTTTTGCAATCTTTGAGAAGTCTTTGATAAACCAACGGTAGAATCCAACATGCCCGAGAAAACTACGAATTCCTTTAACTGATGTCGGAGGTGGAAGATTCTCAATTGTTTCCAACTTTTCCCGGTCTACTTCCAACCCTTTCGCAGAGACTTTGTGCCCAAGGATGATTCCCTCTTCGACCATAAAATGACATTTTTCCCAGTTAAGCATAAGATTGGTTTCCACGCATTTTTTCAGTACCATAACCAAATTCTCTAGACAACGATCAAATGTATTCCCATATATTGAAAAGTCATCCATAAAAACGTCTACATTGCACTCCACTATATCTGAAAATATCACCATCATACATCTCTGAAAGGTCATTGGTGCATTACACAGTCCGAATGACATCCTCCTAAAAGCAAAGGTGCCATATGGGCACGTGAACGTGGTCTTCTCTTGATCTTCCGGTGCAATCACAATCTGATTATACCCCAAATATCCGTCCAACAATAAATAATTCTCATGTCCAGCCAATCGGTCCAACATCTGATCGATAAAAGGTAAGGGAAAGTGATCCTTCCGGGTTGCCTTGTTGAGCTTCCTATAATCCATGCATACCCTCCAGCCGGTCACTATCCTTGTGACGCCCCCAAATCCAGGTACTAATCACCACGAACCTGGTACATCAATTCTATAACTATTGCGGAAGATATAAACATAAATTGTATTACAATAAACCTTTACAACATAATCCCCAAGGTCGATAACCTTAACTTAATACCTGAATTCAAAATTGTACTCGACAAACAATGTCATTTGTCTACAATACTATTACAAGTTTTAACTGCACAATAATCCAATGCTAGAATGGTTTTTGACTTTGCCTGTATCCGACGTTTCGTCTTAATCTAAAAGTTATCATGATATAGCAAGGGTGAGCAACAAGTTTGCCAAGAAAGTTTTAAATACAAATGAAGATATATCATGATTGAAAAGAATAATAAGGTGGCAAAATTTCAACAATATAATAATTGTGAACGAACATAAATCAATTTTCATAACTGAATGATCGAGTCAATAATGTTGAATGGCCAACAATAAGCATGAACAAATTCAACTAAATAATATGGTAATGAAGGTGATCAGCCATTCATACCTGATGAACATATACAACATGTCCAACGTTTGAATTAACAAATCATAAATATGGTATAATCAACAATGATTAACCATGAACATGCCTTGAAATAACAACTCAAGTTTGAGTTAAAGAACTTATAATAAATTGAGAATGTTTAATAACAATTTTAGATGTGGAATAATCAACAATAATTACCCACTTAACATGCTGTAAAATAATAACTCAAGTTTCCTTAACTCAATAAATGAAGAATGGCTTATAGACGTTGAGATTTCGAGAATCCCAATGATCCAACACTCATTCTTAGTATGTATCGAAGAAGAGTATAGAAGAAGCTAAGGAAAGGACTCCATGCTTGGTGAAAACACCTTTTCAGGTGTTAGGTGAGATAGCAGTCTGCTGTGTCAATGGTTCAGACGGCTGAAAGACAGATTTTCAGGAAGTCAACATCAGTGCTCAGAAATGTCTGATGCATTTAATACTACAACGGATGCCTTCAACGGACACATTTATAAGGTTCCTTTATAAAGAAATTAGACATAGATGCAAAGACAAGCAAGTAAACAACAAAGCTTAAGAACACTCAACGCCCAAACTCTACGATCAAGAAAGAAAAGCTTGTTCTTATATTCAGTTCTTTCGAATGTATGCTTAACTGCAACTGAGTATCACAACCCAAGAACTCAACTCTATTCAAGTGTATTCCAATTTTTGCTGGACTTGAAGAGTTCTAAGTGAACTAAGAAGTTCCAAGACTATTGGTCTTGAAGGAATCTAAGTGGTTCAAAGATTGTAAAGATATCTTTAGTGAATTTCCTACTCGTGGAGTAGAAGAGTGGACTAGGAGCCTTCAGTTCTCTGAACCACTTAAAATCACCGTGTCTTCTATATACCTGCTATAACTGCTATATCTGTCTTAATTGCTTATCACCTATAAAATTGGTTTATCTTAAAGGGGAACAAATAAATCATATATTCCGCCGTGGTTAAATTATTAACAAATCTGACAAGTATTTTGAAAAAGAAATTTTTTAAAATATCTATTCAAACCCCCCTTTCTAGATAATTATTATGTCACTAGGAACTAACAATTGGTATCAGAGCAGGTTCTCTCAATCAGCCTACAAATCTTGAATAGATCCAATGGCATAACTGATAAGTGAGTCCAAGACTAGAGGAGGCAGCAAGCCACCAATGTGCAACAAAGACAAATTTGTCAACTAGAAAGTTCGTATGCAAGCCTACATGGATTCAATAGATGAAGAGCTATTTGAAACTGTTATGAAAGGGCCCTACATTCCAACAAAGCTTGCAACAACTCCAGATGATCCAAATAGAGTTCAAATCAAGATCAAATCAGAATGGACTGAAAGCGAGAAGAAAGCTGTCCAATTAGACAAAAAGGCCAAGAACATTTTGTTCCAATCTTTAGAAGATGATTTGTTCAAAAATGTAGTTAACAGCAAAACTGCCAAGGAAGTCTGGGAAGCATTGCTCATTATTCACGAAGGAACAGAAGAAGTCAAAGAAAACAAGTAATCTCTTCTGACTCAATAGTATAAGATGTTCGCTCATGTTCCAGGAGAAAACATCACTTCTACTTATGAAAGATTCAATGTGCTACTCAACTCCCTTTGAGCTTTTGGAAAAATCTATCCAAACCAAGATCTTATCATGAAGTTCATGAGAGCTCTATCGAGCACGTGGGATGCCAAAACAACTACCATCAAAGAATCAAAGAACCTCCACGAAATGAAAGTTCAACAACTCTATGGCAACCTTCTTACCTATGAACTAGAGCTGGCCAAATGAGCAGAGACTCTATCTGAAGGAAGAAAGAAGGACAAAAGAGCTACTCTCGAGGCAACTGAAACCTTCTCCAAAGCTCACGCTGAAAATGATTTTGACTCTGAGGAAGATGATGACGAGGATATTGCAATGCTGGTAAGAAGACTGAAAAGCTTCATGCGGAAAGGCAGAAGCAACAGACCTAAGAGATTCAACAACAACAGCCAAGAGCAGATCAATGACTTATGCTACAACTGTAAGAAGCCTGGCTATTTCATTGCAAACTGCAACAAACCTCTTAGAGAAGAGCTGAAGAGGAAAACAACTTCAAAGAAGGAGTTTAAAGGCCATAAAAAGCTCCAGAAGAAAGACAAAGGTCTTGTAGCTGGAGGATCGTGGAGTGACTCAGAAAATGACACAACTCCTAAGTCTGGAGATGATGAAGAGACTCAAGTAGAAAATCTATGTCTAATTGCCAAAAATGCAAAGGATAAGAAATGCATTGACAATCATGAAGTAAGTATCGATGAGGTATTCGACTTTAACACTCCTGATGTAGGTATTGATGATTTAAGATCTGCACTATATGGCATAACATCTAATCTGCATAAATACATGAAGTGGTTCAAAGTTCTATCTAAAGATTATTCTCTTATTCAAAAAGATAAAGAGAAAGTTCAAGAAGAACTGGAGACAACTCTATAAGTACTACCTCTCTCTTTAAACTTAAGGCTTAGAATAAACTCTTAAGACAGACCAGCGAACTTAACATACAAAGAGAGTCAAATTTAACCTCTAAGATTGAGGAACTAGAAAAGACAATCTTAATGTGGAATAGATATTCTTTATCCATGGACTCCCTGATCTCCAGTCAGAGAAGTGCATCTGACAGAATAGGTTTAGGTTTTGTGGAATCTACCTCAGTACCATATGTGGAAAAGCTAAAGGAAACTAACATTAGTAGTGCTTCAAAATTCAATAGAAGCATTACATTTGTGAAATCCTTACAGAAGGAAGAACCAGTGCATCCCTGCTCTTCTAATCCAAGCAAGTTCTAAGACATAACGGATCCCATACTGGCCTAGGGTTCAAAAAAGAGAAGAGTAACTTAGTCACTACTCTCCAATCTCGAAGGATCGTGGAGTCAAGTACAACTAACTCCACGAACCAACCATGAAGGTATAGTTGAGTTAAGTTTCACTCATCACAAATCATGAATCACAAGGATGCATAGAAAAAGAAGAATTAGTGTAAGGGACAGACCACCAAGAATCCACATACGTCTGATTGGAGAAAGAATCCACACACATACACAAGTATGCATCATGCTAGATGCTTTGTATGTGATAAATATGGTCATAAAGATGCAGAATGTTACAATAATCCTCTGCATAATAAATCCAAAGTCAAGCAGATTTTAACCAAAATGAGAGTTTAACTTTACTACAGGAACAGAGCTCCACGATCACAACTTGATATTTATACAGTGGATGCTCAAGGCACATGACCGGGAAAAAAGCCCTCCTGGCTAACTTCACGGAGAAGGAGAGTCCAATAGTCATCTTTGTTGATAATGGCTCTGGCAAGATAAGAGGATATGGCTCGACTTAGAATGGTGCAGTGTCCTTTAGCAAAGTACTCTATGTGGAAGGATTAAAGCATAATGTTCTGAGCATCAGCAAACTCTATGACAAGGGTCATCAATTCACGTTCCTCAATAATCAGTGTCAAGTCAGAGATTTGAAGACCTCTTTATAAAGTCGACCGAACAAAAGAAGGGAACGCCTACATCGTTAATCTTGCTCAACCGAGTTCTGATAAGACAATATGCTTTCTTGCTAAAGCCTCTGAAGAAATGAGCTGGCTATGATATAGAAAGTTGTCTCATCTCAACTTTAAGAGTATGTCAAAACTGGCGTCTAAAGATCTAGTAGCAGGTTTACCCAAGCTCAGCTTCAACAAAGAAAGACCATGCAACGCCTGTCAACTTGGAAAGCAAACTAGGACCTCATTCAAAGGCAAAGTAGTCAAATCAATTGATAAGCCTCTACATTTACTTCACATGGATCTTTTTGGGCCAATTCCAACTATAAGCCTTGGAGGAAGAGATACTTATTGGTCATAGTGGATGACCAGATTCATATGGGTGTTCTTTCTAAATTCTAAAGATGAAACAAACTCTCAACTCATCAAGATGTTTAAGCTGGTGATGAACGAAAAAGGAGAAAATATCAAGGCTATAAGGAGTGATCATGGAAGAGAGTTCGACTTCTCTGCGATGGATCAGTTTTGCACAGATAATGGCATCAGTCATAACTTCTCAGCTTCACGAACTCCACATCAAAATGGAGTTGCTGAAAGGATGAACAGAACGCTGATTGAAGCTGGAAGGACTCTACTAGCTGCATCTCATCTGCCTGAATACTTTTGGGCAGAAGATATCAACACTGCGTGCTACACTCAGAATATGTCTCTTGTTCACTCTACATTAAAGAAGACTCCCACGAGCTGTGGAGAGGAAGAAAGCCAAATGTCAGTTATTTCCATGTGTTCGGCTGTGCATGCTACATTCTCAACAATGGAAAACAATATCTGACTAAGTTCCAACCCAGGTTAGACAAAGGAATCTTTCTAGGATATGCTACAGATAGTAAGGCCTATAAAGTGTTCAAAAAAAAGATGACAAGTGTTGAAGTCTTGATCTATATCATCTTCAATGAAATAGACTCAGACAAATCTGTGCCTCAAGACACTGCGATCGACGACTCAGACACTACGAATGAGGTGGTCAAGCCCAACACCACGATTTCTTCTTAGTGGAGCAGTCTTGATATAGCAGAAAGACCCACTGTGATGAAATCATTTCTTTCAAGACTAAGCAACCTTTCTGATGAGCGCTTCAGGGATAAACCTGACCCTTAGTCTTAGACTAAGAGGTTGGCCCTTGTGACACCCCCAAATCTGGATATCTTCTAACCTGACAAATGGTGCTACACGGTGCTACAGTTCACACATACATTCAATTGAAATAACTCAAAAGAGTGAATATGTCTTCTATATATTCCAAAGTAATATTCCCTTTCCTAGGTTCTTTATAACCATTACATATGTTCTTTATCAGAATATCAAATAATTACAACATTCATACTATACTATTATAAAGATAGCTTATTAGTCTGCCTTAGCCTTCCCTTTATCCTCACCGGATCCTTCATTTGCTCGGCCTTTTACCGCATTCATATGGTTCAAGTAAGAGTGAGGATAAATAGCTCAACAAGTATGACAATTTCATTTAAGCAACATGCTTGAATCATATGAATCGTATATCTTCTATAACTAAATCAATAGTTATGAAGTACTATAGATAATTCAAAATAGAACTTCTCTTTTGTTTAAAATGTTTCACAATGAACAACGCTCATTAAACATAAAATTTTGGCTCAAGACCTTGAGCATTTCATTCTTTCTTCTTCGAAAAGGGCAACCCAAGACCAAGTCCGTAGTCCGGGTATATCCGATTTGAGCACGT
This sequence comes from Panax quinquefolius, assembly GCA_020205615.1. Classification (NCBI taxonomy): domain Eukaryota; kingdom Viridiplantae; phylum Streptophyta; class Magnoliopsida; order Apiales; family Araliaceae; genus Panax; species Panax quinquefolius. Next base: position 43,777,023 of record CM035152.1, read on the forward strand.
TTAGGTAATCACCCTATAGTACTCTATGTTGTACAATACTACTTCTTTAAACGTATCTACGTTTAAGTTTTGGCAACCTCGCATGCTTGTCGTTTGACAACAAAACATTTTTTTATTCATACTCAGTCTTTCTTTGAAATCCATACCAAAATAGTTTGCAAAAGATAACAACATCGATAACATTTTGATAGATTATAAGGAAATCTACCAAACACATTAAGTCTAGCCGAAGAAATTGGCTTCGACTTTATAATACATTAATTCATGCGTAAGATACATGAATTGCAAAGCTTATCTAGAATAAACATTGACAAGGGTTAGAACACTTGCCTTCAAATTGACTTCTTCTAGTTAATACATTATTCCTTTGTGTCTTTTAGGATTCTACAATACATAATCACATAACACACCATATTAAGTCAAAATAATCATGTATGGTCACTAATATATCTTACCCTTCTTCTCAATCTACTCATTCATTAGATTCAAGTAAAGTTCATTATGGTTTATCGACATTTTGTATTTATGTTCTCATAACCTTTTGTCAATCTTTAGTTATTAAACTTAAGGTTATTATCCTCCTTAAGGACATTACTTTAAGTTATTAAGGTAATAATTCACCATTAATCAACTTCTATTTTCTTTACATTCATGTTTATTCTTCTCTGGCTCTTCCCTAGTGCTAGCGCTGCAGCGCTAGCTTTTTTAATAAACCTTGTGCTGCGACGCGACTTGACAGTGCATGGTCTAGTCTTGGTGTTGCGGCGCCATTCCCTTATGCTATAGCCGCACTGCGGCGCCACTTCACAGTGGCTGAGGGTTAGGCCTGGCGCTACGCCACTAACTTTATACCTTTGGGCCGCGCTGCAGCGCCAACCCTGAGCCTTAGATCAATTTCATAGTTTTCTTATACTGTAAATTTTCCGGGCTCATAACTTATTCATTCTAAGTCCAAATTGGCTCGTTCAAAAGTTGTTAGCTCACTTATCACATGTTGTACAATTTCATTAGAAAATCTTACATTTTCGAATCCGTTAACATGGAATTCACCAATTAAGTTCTTAATTATGAATTTGCTAAACGCTCGTGAACGTTCATAGTTTGTTTCTTCGTTTTAAGTCAAAATTTGACCATTTTATAGTCCACAGCTCTAAAATGCAAACTTAGACTATTATCTATTGAAAACCAACATTTTCGAGTTCAAGGGTGACTTTTGACCTTCATTCCGAGATTTTCATGATTTCGACGATTATCGTTTAATCTCCTAAATTTTTCCATAACTTGGTTACTTGAGATTTTTACTCCGTTCAAAATGGATTTCTTCCATTAACACAACATAAATCATCTAAGCCTACAAATGATGGTTTTAAACTTGTCCATCAACAACAAAATGACAATTCTTCAATGTTCTTCATTAGTTCATAACTTTTATGATTATGATTCACTTACAACATGGTTTATTAAGGCTTAGATCCATTAATAACCATCGTTGTTCCTCCTTATGGTACATGCACCACCAATACTCACTTTTCTATCAAATTATAATTGCAGAGATGGAGAATAATGGTTTAGGATTCATTACCTTTGAAGTTCTAGCTTTCTTTCTTCTTCTTCTTTGAATTATAAAGGTCTAGCTCTTCTCACTTTTCTCTCTCAATATAATTGCTCTTAGATGTTGGTGAAATTTAAACAACAACAAATGAGCAAACAACCTCTTCTATTTATAGGTTTTACAAGGTTAGGGCATAATAGTCATTATCACCCACCTCCTTATTATTCAAGACTTGGGTAACAAAAATCTTATCCCTTGCTTGGCCACCGAGTTGGCCAGCCATGACTCACCATGAGGGGCCCACATGGGTTGCCCCATGGGTTTTCTTACCCGGTGACCCATCGGTTCGATCCATGGGTTAGGTTCTTGGTTTGGACTTAGGTTTTAATTACTTTAGGCTTAACATTGGGCTTGTATTATTAATGTTTAGCCTTAGCAAGTTCGCACTTGGGCTTGCCCAATTCCTACATAAATCCTACAAGTCAATTTCAATTAGCTTAAATCTTTTAACGTATAGTCTACGTATTTTCTCGTATACTAATCCGCATACTCATTTATCATATATGTCATTCTTCCGTATACTAGTACAATAATTCGTATTATACTCGTATTCTTTACTGAGATTTATTTGGGTTCGGGGGCTTGATTATGCGGAGGGAAGGTGTTAGGCACCCCCCGACATTCGTGTTACCACGGTGACCGCCACTTTTCAAGAAACTGTTATATGAATGTGTGTGTAATTTTTTTGGAAGTAGTGCGAGGCCTCGTTCGCACCTATATACAAAGGGTTTGAATTTATATTAAAAATTCAGTTTTAAACATGATATAGCTGTGAAGTTTTGTAAAAGAGGTTTTTTCAAACCTTGTGCTCAATAGTAATTGAGATCTTTTTATACTTCCATTTTATTATTAAATGTTCGACTTGATTGCTTTTATTTTCGACATTCAAAGCATCTTCAAGAGAACAATATATAGCAGTGCTGAACTCCTCATGGGCATGAAAGCCATCTAAGGAAATTCAAACACCGTGAATAATTTACAAGTCACATAAATTTGAAAATGTCCATCACGGACTCGAATCTAGATTCAAGAACTCAATTTGTGATCACATGATTCTTAGGCTCACATGATGCCACAGTTTATATGAAAAGCAGTAAGTAGTTATATATATATAAAAGTTGTAAATATATATATATATATATATATATATACTTTATTAACCACCACGAAGCACCTCCATGGGGGATCATAAATGTAAATATATAAAAGCGGTAAATATATATATAGAGACATGATCAACCACCATGAAGCACCTCCACGGGGGATCAGAAATGTAAATAAAGCAATAAATGCGATCAACCGTCACAAAGTAAACTCCAGACGGGACTAAATGTAAATAAAGCAGTAAAAATGATCAAACGCCATACAAGTAAACTCCAAAGTGGACTAAATGTAAATAAAGCAAAGAAAAGGCCACAAAGTAAGCGAAACGCATACGATGTTTCTCAATCCCTACCATTTATCATTTCAAATGATTTGTCGATATATATATATATATATATATATATATATATATATATATATATATATAAAGCAAGTAAAACGCTCAAACATAAGTCTAGGCACAATCGAGGCATAACTCGATAATGTTAGTCCATATATATAAATATATACATATATAAGTATATATATACAGACAGAAATGAAAACCATGACTCTCAATGTGAAGAATAATGTGTGCAAAGATGAAGAGAAAGGCTTTATAGAGTGTTAGAAGGCTTACAGTGGGCTTCCAAAGAAGACTTCTATGACTCTAAGTGGATGAACACTCGGCTCCCGCCGGTAAAAATATAGCTATATGTGAGCTAACAAGTGTTTGAAATGAGAAAACACTCAATATGGGGTGTGTACAGACCAAATTTGACAGGGCTTCCTCGCCTTTTCCTCTTGAATTATGGCCACCCAAAGCTCTATATTTATAGAGTCAGGTGGCGCAGTGTGTACTGCTGGGCACCCACAGATGCACCTGTGGTCGCCTGGGTGCCCCCGTGCTCCACGGGTCCCGCTGCCTCAAGCACGCTTCACTGCAGCACTATGATGTCCCGCCGAACTTCCAGAACTTCAATCCGAGCATTAGATTAAGGTATACAAGACCTTTTTCGGACCGTCATTATCGAGAGTTACACAATGACATGGGATTAGAGGTTGTACGAAGTCAGGAATAGGGGACCATGCCCATGGTCTTCAAGCTTCAAATTCTATCCGTGTGTTTCGCATAATAGTCACTCGGGATTGGAACTCCTTGGCTCTTGTGGGACATTGTTGGGTAGAAATGTATGTGTGAGTTGTTGAGACAGCACGATATGGGGTTGAGGTGGCAAGATATTGATTTTTCCCCTCACCGGGGTTATCTCCGGTTTGTGCAGATAAAGCAGACGTTGCTCAGGGTTATCTCTGAGATTGGACTGCTATAAGTGTTTGAATTCCTCAAGGTCATCTTTAAGTGTGCCTGTCTTCCTGGTGTTATCTCCGGGTCTTTGGGATGAGTGCCTCGACGGGAGTTCTGAGGTTAAAGCTAATTACATGCATTTGAAACATGCATTTCTGGGGTTATTGCCAGAACTACAACGACATTCCTTGGGGTTATCTCCAAGGATGAAACTCAGGGTTATCTTCGAGGTTGGGCCGATACTCCCGCCAGTGTGTTAGGGTTGAGACCGAACTTCCAAAGGTATCCGTAAATGGATATGAGTCATCTTCTAGGGTTATCTCTGAAAGACAAATCTGCCCTCCTACAATGTTAGTAACATGTGTGCAGAAAATTTTGAGTATCTACAGATGCCCCTCTTTATCATATTCATGCAATGCAAGGCATGGATATGATAAAGAATCATAGACAGTTGAAATGTAACAAGATAAACATGATGTCATGTGCAGCAACATGATGCAAATGCATGATGCATGTATTTTGTTGGATTGTTTTCCAACATGATGGAATGATTGCCGGTTCCCTGTTAATCCTACCGGGGATGACAATTAGTGATGTCTTGGACATGTGATCCAAGTCTTCCAGGATGTTGATGTTGGGGTTATCACCAAAGTTCAGAATCCTTGATACAGACTTTACTCTGAAGATGTGCCTCTCGTGTGCAAGAGATCCGTGGGGATAAATCTTTGTTTGTTTGAGGATGTGTATAATATATTCCATCATCGGTCATTTCCGATGAGGATGGTCTTTTCTGTTTTGGGTCACCAGCATATACCACGGTCTTGTTCGACTTACTGCCAACAATATGTATTGTCGTATCGCTCGACCTTCACCGATGTGTGTATCACCAGATAGATCCCTGTTGTGCAAACTTCCAAGGTTGCTTGAACTTCATTGATGTGTGTATCAACGGATAGATTCCTGCCGGACAAACTGTCAAAGTTGCTTGACCTTCATTGATGTGTGTATCAACGAATAGATACGTGTTGTAAACCCCGCCGGGGATACATGGATATGGGTACCACTCATCGAATAGTTTCTGATGCTTCGATGGGTTTACTTGCCAGCAGCTGAGATGTCGTCAAGGTTGCTTGAGCTTCATTGACATGTACATCAATGGATGATAATACGTTGTAACCCCCACCAAGGATACGTGGATGATCGAAGAATGCGTTGTAACCCCCGTGGGGGATACGTGGATGATTAAAGAATGCGTTGTAATCCCAGCCGGGGATACGTTATCAATGAATGAAATCTGCATTGTAACCCCCGCTGGGGAAAGGCTTTTAGGGTTACGACCTTATATTTGGCAGCATCAAACCTGTGTGAGGCATTGCCGAGTATGATTTGAAAAAGCTAAGCTTATTGGTATAGTGTACCTTGTATTTAGGTGAATACCAATCAGTAACATGTAAAGCCATAATTTAACTTGTGACAACCAGGATTCCAGGCTATTCTGCTCAATCGCGTAACATTTTTATTCCTGATTTGGCCTTTTCAGCTTGTGAGACCTCCTTTGCAGCTTGAACTGGACTGAGCCGGAGGGGTAGGACCCATATAGGGGTGCCGCAGGTGGACCTATGGCCAACCATGAATATGTAAAGCCTGCATGTTACTTTTATAAGTCACTTTCAAGTTGCGCCGCGAAGGAAATTTGAGAGCTCTTCTTCAGATCTACTGAGTTTGGGCAACTTTCTGCAAGCTCTACTACCGTACAAGTGTTCTACACTGTCCTGGTAACGTATGCATGTATTCTTTTCCAGTTTTTATCTGTTGGAAAATGACTTATCACATAAAATACATCTAAACACATAGTAGTGAATATGCATGCTGATATGACTTTATAAGAAATATTCAACATAGTAAATGTTAGTATTAAACCATGCTGAACATAATGATGTGAAATAATTTGACTTTTGAAACAGTCAAATTGGCACCTTTTACTGTCATTTCGTATCCTATTTGAGGACAAATGAGTAAAGGTGGAAAAGAAAAATAATCCTGGTAATTAGGCTACCCTTACGGATTTTTTACTTTGATGTATTAATGCATGTAGGATGTATATGACTGTGGGTAGGTGTGCTATTGAATGGCCACCTAGTCATGCCTATGTGGATGTGGATAGTCCTATTTATAAAGGGGACTACGACAAAATTTTTCCAAAATGTAGGCATTGGGTAGTCATACATTTTTAACTCTACTGTAGATGTATGTTAAAATAATGCATACATACATGTAGTCATAAAAATGCATTTTGAAAAACTCCAGATAAGAATTTACCACACCCTTTCTGAGGTGATTTGGAGACTTGTTGTCCAGATATATGGATCCAGATCAGCCGAGTAGTTCCCGCAGGACCACTTCTGGTGTACGGAGATGGGCTTCTGAAGTGCCTCGACCCCATTTTGTTAGACAGCCTCGTTATTTAGTGGAGGCGGTGATATGTCCAGTCCAGGTTGATGTTCCAGACGTTGAGGATGAGGAGGATGATGTTTCGGTTGCAGACCCCGCTCCTGTTGCATCTGTTCCCCATAGGAATTTGCTGGGGATTCATGTGGCGAACCTAGAGCTTCTGGGCGATTTGAGTCGACACCCTTTAGTTTACCTACACACAAATGAGGTATAAAGTTAGATCTTAATCTTCCTTCTTTCCTATTGATGAGGAGTGAAGGATTCTGATGTTGATCTATAATTTGATGTAGGTTCTCGGCTTTACACAGCTTCGAGGGAACTGGTTCAACATCCACTCTATGTATCAAGCTCTACATGATGACTATAGAACGATTGTACACGGTTAGGGATTCAGGATGTTCTTTTCCATTCTTCCCCGCCGTTGTCCCTAGGGTTACCTCAGGGCATTGTCTGAGCACTAGTTTCATCAGACTCAGACACTCCATTTGCTGGATTGTGAGGTCATGATGATGCCGATGGATTGGCAGTTTATCATAGGTATGGAGTTTGGAGGGGTACCAGTGCCTTGTATGGCGGATATTACCCCGATTGCCGTCAGATCCTTGTTAGGAGTTCCGACGGAGGCGCTCAAGGGAAGGACTGTTCGTATAGGTCCTTTGAGCGTAGATCCTATGAGTGGGCTGTTAAGTGAGCCTATACCCGATGATGTGAGAGTCAGAGATCACATTTTTTGGCGATTGTTCCTGATGATCATTAGGGGCTGCTTCATAACAGATACCTCTTCTACGGTGTCTTTCACTTTGATCAGCGCCACTCGACACGTGGACCGTATTGGAGAGTATGATTGGGGTTTTTACACCTTTGCCTACTTCCTCAAGGGAATGCGCATACGTTCACAAGGCTTGACCGAGGCTTGGTTAGAATTCTACCCATTTCTACTGGTGAGTATTTCTCTTGTCTTTTCCCATGTACATGTTAAGAGTGTTAAACTGACAGCAGATGTTTGTCTTTACATTGATAGTTCTGGGCCTATGAAAGGCTCCCATATTTACGTCATCTGAGTGTGTTAGGCTTAGATACCTATCCATGAGGACGGAGATGGCATCATTCCATACTGGAGGAGGTCCCTGTTGCGGAGGGTTTCACTCATTGTCGCCTACAGCTGGAGTTATTGATAGGGGATGTCATCACATGGATTCCCTATTCAGGGGAGCATTTGAGCATTGGATTTGAGGATGGGTACCCGAATGGTGTCAAGTATGTGATTTCCACCCGTAGGATTCCTCTCTTCACAGATGGAGAATGGGAGCTCTATTTAGGAGAGCGTGCTATCAGGAGCACCACAGGAGAGATTCATATACCGATCTTGCCTCCTACCAGGCGTTATTGGCCTGTTTCGCAATCACCCGTCACTGATATCCCATTATTGGGTGTTGACAATTTTACATTATCAGAGGGTCCCTGTGCTCAGGAGATATTCCAGCATTGGTGGTTCCATCGTACCATTGGAGCCCAGACCCGCGCCACTCAGTTCATGGGGGATATGGTTCCAGGATCCGTGATGATGATGGATTGGATGGCCCGTGTCCGAGATCTGACTCATTTGACACAGATTGATAATTTGACCCTAAGATTGGACCCACACATTTCTTTATCCCAAGACTTGGGTAGAGATCCTTCAGAGGCGTATACTTTTGATCCTTCCTCGCTTCAGTCTTTGCCCCTCGTGTGACCCATATGGTTTTGCCAGTTAAGATCCTCCCTTATATAGGCCTGACATCCATGTGGATAGAGATCTAGTGACTCAGGAGGAGTTACATTAGGTGGACAGGATTGATGATGTAGACATTGACACCATTGTCTTATTCTGATATATATTCTCGTTATTTCATTTGATAGGACTCTGTTAGTTGTTGGGCATTAGTGCCCCATTTCCCTATATTTTAGCTATACAAAGATGTATTAGATGATGATATACTTAGGAATGTATGTACAAATTTCCATTCTCTATATCATATTGCCATCTATTGTATCATGCATGTTATTATGTTATGCATATGTATGTATATCTAGAGATATTCAGTATTGACCCCTGGATGGTCTTATTACACGGGCCGTACAGATCTCTTCTTCGACAATTAGTCATATTGATCATAACCCACCATTACTGGTGGTATCTGGTATGCGATTGCGGTATGATAGTATGTCACCATCAGACAGGGTGACTGTAGATCAGCTGTTGCAACATACTATGACCCTCTTGATGTTTTAGGTTCTCGCAGGATTCATGGAGTGCATGCTGGAGCACTGGGTATCGGCGAGGTAGGTTTTTCGATTTGGGACCTAGGAGTTGACTCCTACTCTGGAGGAGTATACACGTTTGGTGATGCTACCACTAGACAAACCTTGTGTGCATATGGCGATTGGAGACATGAGTCGGCAGTTCATGACCCTCACTGGATTGAGGCGCATGATTATCTTCCTCTAGCTGGTTTGTGGGGCATGATTACTTACCATCCATTGGTCGTGATGTGTCAGTTTGACCAGTTCCAGGATTTTCATCCTTTTGAGGGGGCATTGAGTCAGCGCTTCGCTTCTTGCCACTTATCAGCGAAGGATAGATCTAGGTTGTATGCCTGTTGGGATCAGAGTGAGATAGTTGAGTTTTCTGTCAGCCATCTGGATTGTTCTGCAGAGTATTCCGCATGGATAGATATAGAGACTGCATCGGCTGTGGTAGTATCCACAGTGCAGGGGACTGATTCTGACGATGAGGAGCCTATAGAGGAGACTGATATTCCCATCGAGGAGGATTTGACTAATGGGTTGCTAGCAATTGTGAAGGATTCTCCAACTACGAGTGCTACTATGATTCAACATTCAACACAGTATTTGGAGCAAAGTCATCATCTGATGACCTTTGAGAGAGATTAGGCTAGGGCCTTGATGTTGATAGCTCTTGATGGGAGAGACGCAACTCTATTAGAGAGAGACGAGGCCAGATCAGCTAGAGATGCATTGATTGTAGAGCGGGATGTCGCCTCATCCGCCTCGATGTGGTCGCCATGATGCACTTCAAAGATCCCTTACCACTGGCATCCTTGCCGATATAAATGCATACATTGATTAGCACCATGCCACCATGTAGTTAGCCTCGGATCTGCTAGCTCGTGTAGATACCATTGGGTAGGAGCTTGCAACGTTACCTCCTTCTTCGGAGAGGGATACTATGTTAGATCTGATAGTCCACATACATACAGATCCATAGATAGACTTGTATTTTCCTGCACAGACTAGCTTAGCCATTTTGTCATGTACAACACATATTGTATATATCAAACAATATTATATATGGAAGGGAAATATATCTTGATTAACTTCCCTTTCAGTTATTCCTTGATATTTTCCTGTTTCTTAAGGGCTTGTGAGCTTGATGCATTCTGAACTCATCCTTGATGGGTGGACAATGAGACGTCGTAGGATCTTTCAGAACAGATCATTGATTTGTGTGTATCCCTATCATCTTTGGTGTCTTGGAACTGGTTTCTGTATGGAAATGTGGACAGGAGTGTGGCTCTTCCTCTCTGAGATTGACCGCACCACAGATGGTCGCCAGTAATCCTATTTAAGAGGAGCCCAGTTAGTTCCATCTCTTATGGATTAGTGTTGCTCTATGAGGCACAACCGCGGCTTAGATGGTTGTCGAATCTCCTATTTGTGAGGAGAGGTTAGATAGTTCCATCCCTTTGGTCTAAAGCTTATGGAATGTGGTGGATTGAAGTATCATCCCAGTACTGTGTGACATGTATTTTTGTTCTGGTAGGGGGTTAGACCGAACCATAAATGGCTGCCTACGTACTCCTATTGAAGAGGAGATCAGGTTTGCGTAGTTTGAACCTGGTGTAAGAGGTTCAACGCTGAATATGAAAGGGTGTAGGAATATTTTTGTTATTTTTGTTTTTGTAGAGAAAAGGCAAAAATGTTTTTGTTATTTTTTTTATTGTGATCGGGCCATATAGAATATGGTTGCCTTCGTACTCCCGGGAATCAGGGAGATCAAGTCGACGTAGTTCTCCCTTCAGGGCGATTTGTGATCGAAGAAGTTGAATCCCATGTTTAGAATGAACTGCGGGGAAATTAAAGTTTGATCCCATGCTTGGGACAAACTGCAGGTGTGAAAAGTTCAATCCCGTCTTCAGGATAAACTGCAGGTATGAAAGGTTCAATCTATGATGGGATAACCGGATTTGTATGAAGTGAAGCTAGGCTGCTCGTTTGAAAAGTGTGTTTTTCTTTGAGGGGTAGTTGGATAAAAAGGAAAGGCTGTATGTAATGAGGGTTAAAGAACCTGAAATGACTGGTGATCTGACGATCCAAAACCAGGATGTTTTCTTGATGATAACCTCAGACATAGTACCATTTTACGGTGTCCGAGTTGATGAGTTGTGGAAATTCATCGCCGTCCATTTCTTGTAGTCTGAGAGCACCTCCTGTTAATATCTCCTTGACAACAAACGGGCCTTCCCAGTTAGGAGCAAATTTTCCCTTGGATTGATCTTGGTTGTCAATGATCTTCTTCAAAACCAAGTCGTGCTATTTAAAATTCCATAGCCAGAATTCTGGAGTGTGTGTCCAAGGAGATTGTTACAATGAGCTTGGTCGTGCCTTTTATGGGGAGTTGGAGGAAATCGTAGAGTTGTCGTACAAGGGCACGTACGGGGGTCATATTTACTTGTTCAAGTGCCGCTGGTTTGATTCGTAAAAGGGATACGTGTTGATGCATATGGAATCGCCGATATTGACCTCCATAGTCTCGCGCATGAATCCAACGAACCGCTTATTTTACCAACTCAAACAAAGACAAGTATACTACACTCCTAGTCCTGTTAGGAAAAGGGATAGACCGCCTACAGATTGGCAAGTTGTAATTTGTACTCCCCGCCTACAAACGAAAGGCGAACCGCGACTATCCTTTGCTTATATAACTAACCATAGAAGATAGTCGCGGTTCGCCTTTCGTCTATTAGAGACAATTGGTGATACCTCTCTTGTACCCATTGGTCTTCATCCAACTGAGCATCTATTAACACTCGAGGGATTCCATTTCCACCTCTATGGGGAGCACCGCTTCCATTCCATAGCTAATGAGTAGGGGGTCACCCAAAGGAAGTACACATCAAGTTCTCAGAGGCTAATAAAGTCGAGGCAAGAGGTCGACCATCCTTTATAATTGGTCGACAATTTTGCATGATCTTCTTGATGTTTTTATTAGCCGATTCAACAAAGACCATTCATCTTTGACTAGTAGATGACGGAGTTAAGGTGTTTGACGTGGAATTTACTTCATAATTCCTCCATCATTTCGTTGTTGAGGTTCTTAGCATTATCCGACACAATTACCTTTGGTTGTCCATATCGAGAAATGATATTATTTCTGATGAAAGCAATGATAACTTCTTTGGTAACCCTGGGGAAGGAGGCTGCTTCAACCCACTTGGTGAAGTAGTCGATCATGGTGAAGATAAACCGATATCCTTTACTGGCTTTGGGCTCGATGGGCCCGATCACGTCCATTCCCCACATTGAGAAGGTCCAAGGCAAACTCATGCTGTGGAGTTCCCTTGGAGGGACATGGATATCATTTCCATGAATTTGGCATTGATAGCACCTCTTGACATGATCATCACAGTAAACTTTGAGCATAAGCCAATAATGTCCTGTTCTGAGGATCTTCTTAACAAGTAGAGGGCTGCTCATGTGTGGGTCACATACTCCACCATGGATCTCATCCATGAGCCTCTGAGCTTGATCCTTGTCCAAACATCTGAGGAGACCAAATCATGCATCTCTCTTATAGAGTGCATCTCCGCTCAGGTAGAATTTCATAGCCATTCGATGGATCCGCTTTCTTTCATTTGGGCTCGCCTCAACGGGTGTAGATCCATCTCATAAGTACTCCTTAATGTGCTGATACCAAGGGTTATGGATGGGAGATAGCTCATCCAATACTTCTCCAACATAGTTTCCATAGACTGGGGCCTTTTACAGGGTAAATGTGATGTTTGGCATGTTTTCCTTGTCAGGTATATGAATCAAGGAGGCCAATGTTGCTAGCGTATCCGTAAAATCATTCCTATTACGAGGAATGTGTAGAAAAGAGATTTTTTCAAACTCCAAAGTCATCTGTAAAACTTGCCAATGGTAAGGCAGCAAATATAGTTCTTTGGTTTGATAGATTCCCTTGGATTGTTTGATTACCAATTCGGAATCCCCAAAGACAGTTAACCGCCTTATGCCCATTGAACATGCAAGTTTTAGCCCCATGATACAGCCTTCATACTCAGCCGTGTTGTTGATGCTGACAAACTACAATTTTATGGCGACGAGATACTTCTCCCCCGTATTGGACACTAGAACTGTTCCAGCTCCAGAGCCTTCTGTGTTAACAGCTCCCATCAAAATACATTTTCTATGTACATCATGCATCGTAATGATGGTGTTGCTGAATTGTCATGACCACTTCATCGAGGAAATATGTTTCCAAGGGTTTGTAATCCCCTGCGGGTGCAGTGACCAGTTGATCCGCAATTCCTTAACCTTTGATAGACTTTTACGTCACATAGATTTATGTCAAATTATTACGTAATTAATCGCCATCCGGATAAATTTTACAATTCAAAGATGGGCTTACTGAACACATACTTGAGAGGATCCACGAGGGATATGAGATGGGTTGTTTGACCGTGGAGGTAATGTTGTAACCTCATGGCCCATGCTAAAGCACAACAAGTATTCTCAATCAGAGTGTACTTGTGTTCACTGGTGCTAAATCTTTTGCTGAGGTATGTAGTAGATAGCTCGTTATTGGCCTCTATTGTCTTTGTATCCTAGCATGCAGTCCATAGCATTGTCATTAATGGATAGGTACATGAATAGGGGAACATCATCCCTGGGAGGTACCAAGACAGGAGCGTTAACCAGCTACTCTTAGATTGTAAGGAAGGCTTTCTGACACTCATCGTTCCATTTCATGGAGGAGTTCTTCCTTAACAACTTGAAGATGGGTTCATAGGTTGCTGTGAGTTGAGAAATAAACCTGCTAATGAAGTTGATTCTTCCCAAAAACCTTGTATTTCCTTCTCTATCTAAGGAATGGGCATTTCAAAGGATGGCTCGGATTTTGTGGGATCCACTTTCAATCCTTTGTGGGTCGATTAGAAATCCCAAAGAACTTACTCCTAATTAAAGCCAAAGGCGACTTGGTCGATTCAACTTCAAGTTGTACTTACACAACATGTTGAAAAGCTTTCTGAGATGGTCTAAGTGGTCTTCCTCCCTTCGGGATTTGACAATGATGTCATCCATGTAGATCTCTATCTCTTTGTACATTAAGTCGTGGAAAAGACCGATCATAGCTCGCTGATAGGTTGCTGCGGCATTGATGAGGCCGAATGACAACCGTCTATAACAAAAGGTTCCCCAAGGAATGATGAAAACAATTTTCTCACGATCCTCCTCAACAACCATAATCTGATGATACCCCGCGAAGCAATCCGTAAAGGAGTACATGCCGTATTGAGCAGTATTGTCACTGAGAATGTGGATAAAGGGCACAAGAAAGTTATCTTTGAGGCAAGATTTGTTCAAATCTAGGTAATCCACGCAAACTCGCACCTTTCCTCGTGGTTTAGGCATGGGAACTATGTTGGATATCCATTCAGGATATATAGACACCATGATAATGCTAGCTTGAAATTATTTCACAATTTCTTCTTTCACCTTTAAACTCCATTCAGGTTTCAATCGTCTGAGCTTCTGTCTGACTGGCTTAAATCCCTCTTTAATGGGAAGGCGGTGAAGGACAATGTCAGTGGATAAACCCACGATATCTTCATGAGACCATGCAAACACATCTTGGACCCATTCTTTGATCTCCTGAGGTATCTCAATGTTCTCTTGTACTTCCATCAAGTCTGAGTCCAACTTTTCATCAAAGTTACAGTCCTTGTGGAGAAAAGGCACCTCATCAGCAAGTACAAGCACATCTAAATTTAGAGTCCTAAAACAAAATATTCTTTCACTTAATATATGAAACTATTTAATCATACAAAGTGTTAACATGTACTGATAAAATAACTGCTTATACTGTACAGAAAAGTAAGCAATTAAAGTTATCTACATGGCATATGGAATTTTTGCCCGTTTTACCCTCATCGACTAATGCATAGAGTGCTGCTCCAATTGTCGAGGGTAAAGTCCTGATGGACTGCAGTGATAGAGGGGCTGTCATCGTCCTCCTTCTCCCGAATGATGACCATAACATCTGGGCAATCATTGTCTGGGTGTATCTGTTTGTATGCTCGTCATGGATAATGATGTGTATGCTCGAAATCGCTGTATGGCGATGTTATGTTTACATTTTCGTTCCCTCTCTTCCACTTCGGATCGTGAATCGTGACCTCTTTTGCTTTAATCGGTACTGGTTTGGGAAATAGCATAGCCATAACATGGGCTGGCACCTTTACCGGAGACTGTATAGGCTCAGGAGTTGTAGGGAGATAATCGCCGTGTGGCAGGAGTTTGAGGAATCTGCTTATGGTTATGAGGATTCCTATGACTGGAACTAGCAGAATAGCCTAGTCAGGCTATCCCAGTTTGATTGGACATTTGAATTGGGTGCTTAATACCCTGATGATTTTTACCTAGCCCTTGTCCAGGCTGATGACCCAATGACATCATTTCTTGTGTAGCGGCCATCACTTCGTACGCAAATCTTGGGTATGGGAAGTGGTGCTCCAATAGGATGGTATTGTGTGTTGCTCACTTCTAAAGTATGAAAATTGGTTGGCTCAACTTCTGAATTGAAGCTGATGAGTGGTATGTCTCCTTGTTCAGGACATTTCGACTCAACATTGACAGTGACTAGGCTATTGTTGACAATGTATTTAAGTTGTTGATGAAGTGTAGAAGGGACGACTCCAACCATGTGGATCCATGGTCTCCCCAATAGCAGGTTGTATCCTAAATCTATCTTAAGGACGTGAAAAGATACGAAAAATGTATGAGGACAAATTTCAATTGGCAGCTCAATCTCTCCGATAGAATTTCGTCGGGATCCATCAAAAGCTTTGATAACCGTATGGCTACTTCGGATCTGTTTGAGATTACCGTTCATCTTCACCAAAGTGGCATAAGGACAAATATTCAGAGACGAACCTCCATCTATCAAAACTCCAGCTAACATATACCCGTAGGACAAAATTGAAATGTGCAATGGCTTGTAATGACCGGTCCCTTCGGGCGGTATGTCATCATCAGTGAAAGATATCACATTGTTATTAAAAATGTGATCAACCAGATGTTGAAATTTTTCCACATCCACTGATTTCGGTAAGTAGGCTTCTTCCAAAACCTTCAGTAAGATCTTCATGTGATCCTCGGAAGAGAAAACCATGTCTAGTATTGTGATTTGATATGGATCTTCTCTTAAGCTTAGAACCACCTTGGCTTCATTATGGCCCATAGTTCGGAGGAATTTCTCAATCTTCTCCATGGGAATCTTCCCCTTTTGCTTTTATGGTACCTTCATCACCCTCTGAGGAAGATACAATGGATTTTCCTTTGACACCGTGAAAGTGAGTATGAGACGTGGATCCTTTAGCTTCTCCATAATTCCATGGGACTTTGTGTAGTAGGCGACAACGTAATATCAGGGTCTCAAGGGTAAAGAAAATGGCTCGTGTAAAACCACTTTCAAAGGATTATCAGATCCTTTGAGTTAAATTGCTTGTATTGTGAATGGTTTAACAGTCTCATCAACCTCAGTGGATATAATCGCTACTAATCCCTTCCATTTGGTAGGACAGTATTCCTACTCTCGAGTAAAGACAAAGTCATCATCGTCATGCAACCGCAATACATCATCGTCACAATTAGATTCTCGAATAAGGTGGCGAGTGCCCAACATTCTTCTGTGTTGTGACCGCGAGAATATGAATGATATTGACATACTTCATCAGAGTTGAACCGTCTTGAACGGGGATTAATTGGAGGTAGAAGGGAGGTGATTCTTCCTTCGCTTATTAGTATTTTAAATATCTCCTCCATAGGTCAAGTACGGTATGTAAATTCCTTCTATCGGCAAAATCCTACGGATTTAGCACTTGCCTCTCTTCGCAACCTTGTCTTCTAGTGCTTCACTTTCCAAGGTGATGATGGAGCATTCATAACAAAAGGAAGGAGACAGGCATGCTCCTAGCTGACTAACTGGCGTGTGACTTGATGCTGATAGATCACCAGTTCTGCCAATTATTCAACTTGCTTAAAAAGAGCTTTCATCTTTCGCTCCATATAGCAAATTGAACTTTGCATAATCCCATCTCACAACACCGTCTTTGATGGTCTGGGATGATTCATCATTAAAATTGGAACTCTGTCCACTGCTCAAACTAATCATATTGACCACTTCTTCTTTGTGTTAAGGAAGAGGATTGTCTTACACATGAGGTTAATCTGGTTTGGTAACCACGATCTCACTGTTGTCTATTAAATCTTGGATCTTGTGTTTCAAGGCCCAACAATCTTGAGTATCATGTCCAGGTGTCCCGAAATGATAAGCACACTTCTGAGTAGCAATCATACCCCTCCCATTAGGGTTGGCTGGTGGAAGAAGATGCGTGATTTTTTTCTGAGTTGTCAAGAGGGCAAGAATATTCTCGAGCGAGTCCCCTAAGGGTGTGAACATTCTAGGGCGCTTTACTTCTCCAGCGTTAGACAATGGAGGGTTTGAAGACTGTGCTTGTAAAGGGGAGTAGTTTCTCCTCTTAATAGGCATATTCTGAATGCCTTTTTAACCTTGTAGTATCAAGGAAACATCTTCCTTTTTCTTTTTATGGACCTTCCGGGGGTTGTTTCCATAAGTTCCAGACTGGATGTGCTCAGCAACTACTTTAAGAGCGGCTAGGTCTTGAATCTTTCCTGACTTCAATCCCATCTCAGCCATCTCTCCGTGCTTGATCATTTTAGAAAATGGCTTGCCAATGCCAGCTAAGACTCTTTCATAGAAAGGAGCTTTTTGTATGTATATAAAAGTCATGACCATTTCTGATTCCGTCATAGAGGGAATAACTTGAGCAACAAGGCGCCTGCACCTTTGAGCATACTCTCTGAAAAGACTCATTGGACTATTTCTTGACCTTGGTAATCTGATACGGCCAGAGCCATCCGAGATCGAAGTCAGATCGAGTAAGGAAGGCATGAGCTAGTTCTTCCCAAATATGGATCTTTGAGTTGTCTAACTGCATACCACGATTGGGCTTCTCTAGTCGACTTCTTCTCGAATAGCCGCATTCTCGATCTTCTCGCCCTCTACATAAGATCCAAGTTCTCCAATGAACACCTTCAAATGTGTGTAAGGATCCCCTAATCCGTCATACTTTTCAAAGTTAGGGGTTTTAAATTTCTCCGATAATGAACACCGTGGAATATACAAAGGTCAAGATATGAAACACTCCCATGTTGTGATGCCCCAAAATAGGTATACATCACCCATCTTGAGTCGCCAAATACATGGTACAAAATTCAAATACAACTTTATTATACAACAACAGTGTGAAATACAACAAAACATAATCTAAGAGTTTTAATAAGAATATTGTCATATAGACAATATCCATACTCAATGGAGTCCTAATTACATTTCTTGTCACACTATTTAATAGAATAGTGAGGACTACTAATGCTATCATCCGGACCGGCCACCCGCTTCCCGCCTAGTCCCTGCCACGCTCTCATTTTCTCAAGAAAACAAAGAAGGAAAGGGTGAGCTCAACTAGCCCAGTAAGAAATATTATGACTAAGATAATGCAGAATAAATTAAAATTAGTCTTCAACAATGTTAAACTGATAAAATACAATAGACATCAAGTTTAACCTGCAGTGAAATAATCAATCCATTAGAAGAGTCAAGTAGAGCATGATATCTACTATCTTCTATGATTTAAAATGTTTTCATCAATTTTTATCGCTGAGACTCAGCTTAATAAATAAACCACATCATCGAGTCATCCCTGCACTACGGGCCAAGGATATTCATTGAATCATCAATGGTCATGACTATACCAAATAATCCCTAGTCATAATCATACCAAAAACTGTCCATCAATGCACTACAGGCTACTGAGGACTTTTACCACATCATTTATAACATTACAAGTCATGATTATACTGAATAATCCCTGGTCATAATCATACTAAGTCCATTTATGCACGTAAGCCAAAGATGACTTTCATCACAATATGTTATCACGTGCCCAAGGAATGCAACTTCCTCAAGCCAGAACTCACATTTCTTCAACTTGGCATAAAGCTTATTTTCACGAAGCTTTTGGAGTATCAGCCTCAAGTGTTGCTCATGGTTTTCGCGGGTTTTGGAGTATATGAGGATGTCATCAATAAAGATGACCGCAAAGTGATCCAAATATTCTTTGAATACTCGGTTCATCATATCCATGAAGGCGCGGAGCATTAGTCAATCCAAAAGACATGACTAGGAATTCATAATGCCCGCATCGAAGTTCGAAAGCGCCTTTTGAATGTCATCGCTTTAATCTTCAACCGATGATATCCTAACGAAGATCAATATTTAAAAAGAATTTGGCTCCTCGCAACTACTCAAACAGTCATCAATGCGAGGCAACGGGTACCTATTTTTGATGGTGACATGATTTAACTCCCGATAATCAATACAAAGTCGTATACTTCCATCTTTCTTCTTTACGAATAGAACAGGAGCACCCCAAGGAGATGTACTAGGACAAATGAAACCGATGTCTAACAATTCATGTAGTTGGGTTTTTAACTCCTGAAGTTCAATAGGAGCCATTCGATATGGGGCTTTGGAAATGGGTTTTGTAAATTTGATTCAAGGTCGATATAAAATTCAATTTCACGCCTGGGGTAGGCCAGAAGTTCTTCAGGGAATACGTCAGGAAATTTATTAACAATAGAAATATCATTCAAATCTGACGTATCTTTATTTAAATCCGTGACATGGGCTAAGAAAGCTTGACACCCATTTCTCAATAAACGAATAGCTTTATGACTTGATATGACAGTGATTGATTTTAGTGGTTTGGTTGCTTGAATTAACATAATAGGTTGGTTAGGAATATGAAAGCTAACAACCTTACAAAAATAATCGATTTTAGCATGATGAGTAGTTAACCAATCAACCCCTAAAATCACATCAAATGCAAGTATTTTCAAAGAAATAAGATTGACAGGTAATGTGCGATTACCGATTTGAATCAAACAAGACTTATAAACCATGGATGTAATAAAGGTTTCTCCCAATAGAGTTTCAACAGATAAGTCAAAGTCTAATTTCTTCGGAGTTAAATTTAAACGTTAAGCGCAAGTAGGAGAAATAAAGGAATGGGTAGAACCGGTATCAAATAAAGTATAAAATTCGCTAGAGTTTATGATTATCTTACCCGTGATCACCTCGTTCGGATTCCTCACTTTTTGGGAGGTTACAACAAACGCTCTCCCTTGAACTACTAGTTTTGTCTTGTCTGGGACACCCTTTGATGCCTCTATCCCAGCTGGACTTGACTTAGGTGCATGACAGAATCGGGTTAGGTGACCTTCTTTTCCACAATTATAACACGCTTTGATCGTGATCGTGCGCTTTGGACATATGTGACCTTCCCTCTACATTTGTAACATACGACCGGGTGGTCATTCTCCTTCCTAACAACAACAAAATGGTGCTTTGACATCTTTCCATCCTTGTTGAATCTCCTCTTCTTGAAATGTCCACTCTTATTGTCATGGCCATGATTACCACCAAAGTGATTATCATTTCTAAAGATGTTGATTCCTCCACGTTTGTTGTCACCGCTCGATGATCGCTACCACTGGTATTATCGACTTGCCGCCTACTCTCTCTTGGTTGGGTTGACTCATTATCAAGCTCCAATAATCGAGCCATATTCACAACATCCTAATACAAACACGCTTTTATGAGAGATAAGGTATTGACATATCTCGGTTTCACACCTTTAGAAATATCCGCGTCATTCTCTCCTCATTATCAACCAAGTGGGACGAAAACCGAGATAACTCAAAGAACTTAGCTTCGTCATCATCATCACTGGCCATATTGTTTTGCTCAAGCTTGATGAACTCAACCTCCTTCATGTGACGAATACTTTCGAAAGTACTTGTCATTTGAATAGCTCTTGGAACTTCTCCCGTGACATTTTGATTGTGGCGGTGTTGAGTACTTTTACGATTCCCATAAGTAATCTGCCTCTACTCGAAACATGAAGGTGGCAAAGGGAACCTTTTGCTCCTCGGAGCATCCCATGACATCGAATATCTTGTTGATCTTCTTTATCCATGTCTCCGCCTTAAGTGGTTTTGGCTCTCCAAAAAACTCCGATGGTCCCAGCTCCTTGAACTGCTTAGCAGTGACCATCCGTGAGTTGTCAGTGTTTCCACCTACATTTTGGATAGGAGCCGCTTTCGCCTAATGTTGCATGAATTGCATAAAGCCTCTGAACATCTCATCGTTCACCATTTCATCTGTGTTATTTTTTACATGAGGATTATTGTCTTCCTGTTGCATATTATCCTGGGCATTAATCAGGTGACTCACCGGCCTCATGTGCTTCATTGTCTATCTCAACATTTTCGGATGCCATTTTCAAATACTGCCACAAAACAAGGGTTAATTAATATATCACATATTATCCCTATACTCTGACCGACCAATTAAATACCAAGTAAAATTAGGTAGGTCATACTAGCGAAGGAATTCCCCGCCTCTCCCTCCTAGTTCTTGTCTCACATCTCACCAGGATCATATCCCTAAGCTTTGATACTAACCGCGACGCCCCCAAAATAGGTATACATCACCCATCTTGAGTCGCCAAATACATGGTACAAAATTCAAATACAACTTAATTATACAACAGTCGTGTGAAATACAACAAAACATAATCTAAGAGTTTTAATAAGAATATTGTCATATAGATAATATCCACACTTAATGGAGTCCTCATTACATTTATTGTCACACTATTTAACAGAATAGTGAGAACTACTAATGCTATCATCTGGACCATCACTCCGTTCCCCGACTAGTCCCAGCTACGTTCTCATTTCCTGAAGAGAACAGTGAAAGAAAGGGTGAGCTCAACTAGCCCAGTAAGAAAAATTATGACTACGATAATGCAGAATAAATTATCATTAGTCTTCAACAATGTTAAACTGATAAAATACAATAGACATCAAGTTTAACTACAACAAAATAATTAATCCATTAGAAGAGTCAAGTAGAGCATGATATCTATTATCTTCTATGATTTAAAATGTTTTCATCAATTTTTATCGCTGAGACTCAGCTTAATAAATAAACCACATCATCGATTCATCCCTGCACTACGGGCCAAGGATATTCATTAAATCATCAATGGTCATGACTATACCAAATAATCCCTGGTCATAATCATACCAAAAACTGTCCATCAATGCACTACAGGCTACTGAGGACTTTTACCACAACATTTATAACATTACAGGTCATGATTATACCAAATAATCCCTTGTCATAATCATACCAAGTCCATCTATGCACGTAAGCCAAAGATGACTTTCATCACAATATAAGCATGAGGATGATGACAATGACATAATAATTCAATAAAACGAGTTCAAGAATAAATTTTAAAGATTTATAAGTTAATTTATCTGGAAATCAATTACGTCCAAATTGTCAACATGATACTGCTTTGTGGAATAAAATTCAAGAATGCTCACCAGAATATTTCCATGAAAAGATACCAGATGAAGCACAAATATCCATGATATTCTACTAATTTCATGGAGTATAGAAGCCAAAACAATAACCAAATGAGTATCATAGAATATATGAAACTGCAAATGGATTTTCACCCGCCATGCGGTAATCCACGTAGACAAATCATTTCCACAATTTTATAAGGAATGAATACGAAGGATCATTCACCATGCATGTGATAATCCACATAGACAGGTTATTCCAATAGAATAATAAAGAATGGAACTAGGTTATGCGTAATCCTCACAAATAGGATATTCCAACAGAATAATAAAGAATTGAATAACAGAAGAATTCACCATATATGTGATAGACCGCACAGACAGGTTATTCCAACAGAATAATAAAGAATGGAATAACAAAGAATTCACCATGCATGCGATAGATCGCACAAACAAAGTTATTCCAATGTAATAATAAAGAATTGAACCAGTCTAGCGTAATCCATACAGCATAAGATATTCCAATGTAATAATTAAGAATGGAATAATGTAAGCTCTCTTCATGAATACGAAAAAAGAAGTAATACCCCACTACCGGTAGAGAGGTAGCGTACTTCTTCTTCTTTCTCTCTATAATTTCTCTCTATAATAATTGTTCTATAGCTTTAGTGAATTGGTGAGAAATGAAGGAAGAATTAGCTTCTATTTATAGAAAATATAGTTTCGATAATTGCACGCTTTTGGGGCTCAAATATTACAAAGACAATACCTTTAACTTTTCTTTCATTTTTAATTTAGTCCTACAAATATTATCAAACTTGCACCACCTCCCTAATAGTAAATAATGTGAATCAATAGTTCAATCATGTGAATCAATAGTTACAATCATGTTAAAATATGAATTACAATATAGTACGTCCATTTATACCTCCATTTTTTACTTAGTCATGCAAGTATTATCAATCTTGCACCAACTCCCATAATAGTATAAGAATGTGAATCAATAGTACACACATGTGAACAAATAGTTATAATCATGTGAATTAATAGCAATTAATTTCTCATTTATCCGATTAATTACCCGACTGGTCAATAAAACTTCCAGACATCAATTAATATCGAAATAAATGTAGATTTCCACTAACACTAATAATTCCAACACAATGGAACTATCAATTTCATTTTTAATCAACACGAACTTATTCATCATTAATATTATAACTCGCAATATTTAACAACCAGGTCGTTCCTAGGAAAGAGGGGGCTTTCTGATAAGGATTTCTCCTTATTGGCGCGCAATTAGATGATCAAACTTCTCCTTGACAGAACTTCTAGATATTGTAAATATTATAATTTAATAATATGAATAACTTTGTCGTCAAAATTATTGATTTAATAATATATCATATTATGCAGATGATACTGTGACAATAATCGAATCAATAATATGAGAGATATGATGCATCAATTACTATAGCAATAATTAAGAATAACTGAGTGACTTTTCACGTAAGCATCAATAATCAATACCGTGTGCTACTATGCAACCATGCGTATTACTGTACTTTTACTACCTGGTAGTTCAACAGTTTAACGGTAAAACTTCAAATTTATTTTTAAAAAAGATAATTATGTCATTTTCTAACTACGATAATACTTCCATCAGGGGGTCCACCAATGATTGTTCCGTCATATGAATATTCCCTATTAAAACGAATAATCCCCGACCAATATAATATTTTGTAACCACTTGCTTACTTTGCAAAATTTGTAAATATTACCCACAACTATGATATTATATCAAATCCACACCATAATATTCAAAAATATATTTCGAGAAAATTATTCCTTATTCATAAAAGTTGGGGTCTTACACATGTGCTCTAATCCCCTTTAGAGAACGGATGGTTTCTTCCATTTGAAGGAACTTCTTCCTGATATCACTTGTGTTTGGATCTCCTTTGAGATGGGTGTTTTCAGGGTCTTCGTTGGTTGTATCCAACTGAGGTTTCATATTTATTTTATCCAAACCTTGAGTTCGTCCTTTTGCAGAGGATTCTGTATGTGTAGGCATCTTTGAGCCTTGAGTCGACTGATGCAATTCTTTAAGTAGAATAGCCAAATCTGTAATTTGTTTACTTAATCCATTAAATTCTTCTCGAGAAACGGGATTAGACTGGTCATAAGAAGACATGATTGGTTGTAGGCTCGTGGCCTTTTTGGATTTTGAGCGGGTAACATGCCCAATTGTTTCCCTACAAAACTTATGTGGTTTAGTCTTATGGATAATGTAAATGTTTACATGATATGTGAGGTATCTGTGTTAGGAATATTATCCTGCAAAGCGGATGTTAGCTGTTTTGTAATACATGATAGCATGTTAATATGCATGTGCACATATTTCTTTATATTTTCCATTACAATGAAATGATATTTACAAGTAAATACTTTTACAAGTAATCGAAAATGGAAAGCATGAAGAGACTTTCTTCGCTGTTAGGTTTATCGTAGGGTCGACCTATCATAGGTTTACTCTCATGCTTTTTTTTGGCATGAAGGTTCACGGATCATCGCAATCTACTTGACGGGAAGTTAATCCTATTTTCAACTGGAGCGAATCTGGGTGGTACCATTCCTAAAGCTCATTCGAATTAGTCTTTCTACGAGTCCAATAATCAAACACCGATAGGATAGCCTCCTGGTGGAGGAACCACATAACATACATTCACATACAACGTGTCTCACCGTTTATGAAAATGATGACATGTGCGAAGCACTAATATCATAGATAGATATTTTGCAGTGCAGTAATTAAATGCATTTGTACACATTCATCATAAATGTAAATGCAACATTCACACACAAGTATATAACAGTTTTGAAAACCTTGTAGTAGCGGCTTAAGCCCTCTTACTAGAAGTCTCTCAAAGAAAGTCGCCACCGCCGACTTTCTGGATTTTTTATTTGTCCTTTCTCGTTTCTTGTTCTTTGGTGTTCTCATGTTATGTGACATTTATTTGAAAAAACAAGTGAAAATGGTTCGACATGTATATGTCGATTTATTTGACCGTAAGAGTCGCCATTGGTGTTTTTAATCGGTCGCACTAACGAATCGAGAAAAGGTTTGCACATCGACCCAAAGGATGTGACACTCGTTAAACGGGTCTCGTGAAACCGAGATTCATTTGGGTTTGAGGGCTTGATTATGTGGAGGAAGGTCTTGGCACCCCCGACATCTCGTTACCTACTATGACCGCCACTTTTTAAGAAACTCATGTATATGAATGTGTGTGTGTGTGTGTGGATCAATGTACAATTTATTTGGAAGTAAGACGAAGCCTCGTTCGCACTTTATATACAAAGGGTTTGAATTTATATGAAAAAATTTAGTTTTAAACATGATATAGCAGTGAAGTTTTGTAAAAGAGGTTTTTTCAAACCCTGTGCTCAAAAGTAATTGAGACCTTTTCATACTTTTATTTTATTATTAAATGTTCGGCTTGATTGCTTTTATTTTCGAGATGCGAAGCATATTCGAGAAAATAATATATAGTAGTGCCGAACTCCTCATGGGCATGAAAGCCATCTAAGGAAATTCAAACACCGTGAATAATTTACGAGCCGCCATAAACCGAAAATGTCCATCATGGGGATCGAAATGTAAATAAAGCAATAATCATGCGATCAACCGCCATGAAGTAAACTCCAAAGTGGACTAATGTAAATAAAGCAAAGAAAAGGCCACGAAATTAAACTCCGTGCTCCGACAGAATGTATATATATATATATATATATATATATATATATATATATATATATAAGCGATGAACGCCTGGATGTAAAATCCAAGCTCACCTGACATAATCCAACAATAATTCATATATATATATATATATATATATATATATATATATATATATATATATAAATCAAGTAAAAGCTCCAAACATAAGTCTAGGCTTAATCGGAGGCATAACTCAATAATGTTAGTCCATATATATAAATATATATATATATAAGTATATATATACAGACATAAATGAAAACCATGGACCGAAGTTCGGGCATACATACATAACATGACTTTAAATGTGAAGAATAATGTGTGCAAAGATGGAGATAAAGGCTTTATAGAGTATAAGAAGGCTTACAGTGAACTGCCAAAGAAGACTTCTATGACTCTAAGTGGATGAACACTCGGCTCCCGCCGGTAAAAATATAGCTATATGTGAGCTAACAAGTGTTTGAAATGAGAAAGCACTCAATATGGGGTATGTACAGAGCAAATTTGACAGGGCTTCCTCACCTTTTCCTCTTGAATTATGGCCACCCCAAGCTCTATATTTATAGAGTTGGTGGTCAGAGGTATACTTGCACGCCGCCTCGGTGCTCCGGCTCATGGGTCCCGCCATCTCAAAGTACATGAACTCGTGCACTGTGATGTCCGCTCGAACTTGCAGAACTTCAATCTGAGCATCCGATTGAGGTTTACAAGATCTTTTCGGACCGCCATTGTTGAGAGTTATGCAATGACATGGGATTAGAGGTTGTACAAAGTCAGGAAGAGGGGACCATGCCCATGGTCTTCAAGCTTCAAATTTTATCCGGTGTGCTGCCCTGCGTAATAGTCACTCGGGATTGAAACTCCTTGTCTCTTATGGGACATTGTTGTTTAGAAATGTATGTGTAAGATGTTAAGACGGCGTGATGTGGGGTTGAGATGGCAAGATGACGAATTTTCCCCTCACCGGGGTTATTTTCAATTTAGGCTGATAAAGCAGACGTTGCTTAGGGTTATCTCTGAGATTGGACTGCTGCAAGTGTTTGAATTCCTCAAGGTCATCTTTAAGTGTGCATGTCTTCCCGGTGTTATCTCTGGGTCTTTGGAATGAGTGCCTCGGCGGGAGTTCCGAGGTTAAAGCCGATTGCATGCATTTAAAATAAACATTTCTGGGGTTATTGTTGGAACTGCAATGACATTCCTTGGGGTTATCTCCAAGGATGAAACTCGGGGTTATCTCTGAGGTTGGAACTGATACTCCCGGTGTGTGTTCCGGGGTTGAGACTGAACTTTTGCTGGTATCCGGAATGGATATGAGCTGTCTTCCAAGGTTATATCTGAAAAATGAACCTGCCCTCTTGCAATGCTAGTAACAGGTGTGTAGAAAATTTAGAGTGTCTACACCAGGGTTTGAAGCACTGCTCGAACTTCCTCGCCTTCCTCACCTTCGTATCCACCTGATATAGAGGAAACCTCGCCAGTTCATTAAACTTGGCAATATATTGGGGAACATTCATTTTCCCTTGTTTCAGCTCTAGAAACCTCATCTCCATCCTCCCTTGCATACTTGTGGATAAATAGTTCTCGAAGAAAATCTCCTTGAACCGTTTCCACGTTAGGCTTTCTATTCCCTCCCTAGCCTAGTTTGTCTCCCACTAGAAGTTGGCCTCTCCCTTCATCACATAGGTAACAAAAGAAACCTTTTTCCCCTCTTCAATATTTACAATAACAAATGCCTTCTCTATTTCTTTTACCCAAGTCTGGGCTTCTATAGGGTCTGTAGTTCCTTTGAATTCAGACGGACCTACAATCTTAAAATCCTTAAATGTAGTAGCCCGTACTACTTCAGGATTTACAGGTATATTTTCCCCATTTCTATTAAAAGTAGCCGTTAATAAATTAACGAACTCTTGCATTGGGTTAATTGGTCCCCCTTCTGGTTTATTCACATTTGCTTCTTGATTTCATTGTCTTCTTCTTGGCGGCATCTTTCTGTTAAAATAAATAACACTTCATTATTACTTTCTTCTTGTTAGTTAGTTATTATTCATTTATTTAAACAATAACTCATACTCATTGCACAACATATTCAACAAAAGGCTTATATTGATTTTCTTCTTCCTTATTGTATAATACTACATCATTCGTCATTCCACATCCTTAGCTGATTACATTACTTTCCCGCCTTTGCTTTCCAAAAATTGGGATTTACAAAAGACTACACTTTGATATACAAAAGAGGGTTTTATGTCACTACATAGGTACAACATATTTATATATCTAACTCTACTCTAGTTACTAACTAGATTACATTTGTCTTATGGCATTCTCATAATCTACATTGGCAAGACCGGCTATCACATCACGACTGATAGTATGACGAGTCTGCCCTACCTCCACATGATACTCAGCCACTTGCCGTTGAAAGTCCCCGTAACAACTCCTATGTATATAGGACATGCTGCTAACCTTCTGCTTCTTGGTCTTTAGCTCATGCCTAAGCTCAAAGACCTCGTATTTTAGCTCATGGACCTTGTCCTTGTTGGGATTTCGGCACATCAAAGCAACGCAAAGCGGAATATAAATTGAACAAAACAAAAATAATTTCTGAAACCCAAAACAGGATCAATGCGAAACAAATATTAATTTAGTGTTAAGAGATTATACCAAATATGAAATCACTTCTGAAACTCTTCGAATCTCCAACGTAATTCCTCATAAAACTACGTCTCTATGGTATCCACACAAACGCACGTGAACCTTCACACGATTCTGCAAAGGGAGCTATGGTACTAGCCACCAAAGGAACAAGATTTTTGATTTTCTCTCTAGTCTCTCTCTAAGAGCGGCTAGGGTTTTGGTTTATGATTCTCTACCTAAATTGGCTGATATATTATCTATATATAGCAATGAAAAAGGAGTAATCAAAACCTAATCCAATTAAAAACATAAAATCCAAATTTATATATATTATATATTAATTAAGTCTTACTTAATAAATATACATATATATACAAATTATCCTATTAATTTAAATTCGTAATTTAAATACTATCAATCATATTGATATATTTAAATCCTTTCAATTTAAATTAATTCCCTTTTAATTACGTTATATGTGTGTGACCCTATAGGTTATTATTACGTTGGCAATAATTTTAAAATCATATTATAAAATTATAAATAGTGAGTGGCATCTAGTAATGCATCACTGCTACCCAAGTAATAATAAGATCGATGATTCGATGCAACCTTTTCGTGACCAATGTTACAATGTAATTTAATCCTTTTAATTTTGACATCCTAGATTAAACTCGAGTCATAGAATGTGTCATACTCTTCATAATTTAATCTGAGTTTTCTTGATCAATGAGTAGACTATATGAAACAAATCACTATTTGAACATGGCCATACATTTCATAGTCCTACTCAATCAAGAGGCCTATGGATATCACCCCTAATATATAGGAGGGTTAAATTCCATCTAGATCACTCATATTCTTCACACGATTCATGATGTACCCAATAATCACCTTTATAGTCCACCCTATTAAAGGTGACCTTTGATGAAATCAAAGTACATAAATTCCCGTGTAATAATATAGTGATTTCAGGTCGGAGGATCATTACATCATTGTCACTATGAGAATAGTAGGTTGGAAACTCCTATACTACTACACTTTTCAAGTAAGCTGTATGTACCGGCTCTCCTGGGCAAATAGTAGAAAGAAATGCACTCTACAAATTGGAGGGGAGCAGCAGAAGGCCTTCCATCGTACCAACAAATAAAGAGATAAGCGCCATATTTACCAAGCAATTTCAAATATCCACCTACCTATTGATCGGAAGAGACCAACCAGTGGATAAAGAATTCATGGTCGGGATAGGAAGCTTTATTCGGGCTATTCGATCAATTGATTGATCGACGATTATTACATACTGAATTTCAAAAGGGCAAGTGAAGCTTCAAGTCAATCCCTGGGTTATCCTTTCATTGTTGATTAACCACCATCAGCAATAGTAACAGGGGCAGATGCAAAGATAGCAGCAATAGATTCTGTAGTGAATCCGATTTTTTCACTGTAGCTAGGGCGATAGAGCCCGCTGTTTACCATGAATCAGATCTGAATCTAGTAGCAGTAGCATGGGTTTATGCCATAGAGGCAGGGGTAGAAAGCACACGTAGTAAAGAGAACATCCCTTCTAGTCTCGAGTAAAGATCAAAAGCTACCGGGTGTAGATCGACACTCGAGAGCCATATCCTATAGCTTACTTTGTACGATTAATGAATCCACCGTTACGAGTACCATTTACCTACCCTCATTCCCGAGTCGCATTAGTACAAGCCACGAGCGAGCAGCAGGTTCGCGATTTCCAAGTTGTCATTATTAGAAGTCAAAGCCCTAGAGCACGGAACTATAAATCCTAGAAGTCACTTGCACTTTTTCTTACCGGACGAGCTAACCTAACGAGCTTCTCTTCTACTACCAGAAAGAGGAGTTTACCACCGCCTACGCCTACATATTCCACTCACTCTATCCTCTCTGATCCTATTCCAAGGCGAGGGAACGGGACTTCTGCTTTTTTATGGTAGTTAGTCTTTTAATCGGGGTCCGTGATGCCTAAAGTCTTATAGTTTATGGTCCTAATCAGAGATGGGTCTACCCTCAAAAAGAGTGACAGATGGATAGACCACACCTTTAACAGCCCTTGGCTGGTTAAGACCAAAGTAAAGGGCTGCACCAAGAAATAATTACCGTAGACTCCCCCGTGCGGTCTCCGCTCCTTCGTCGCTCCTATAGTAGTAAGCCTATACCTGCACTCATTCGTATCGACATTGGCTGATTGAATCAATGAGGGAAAGCCAGGATTTGTGAACGTTCACTGAAATGGGGCAGCTATCTCAACTCCTAGGTATAGTAGTACTCGGTCGAATCTAATCTATAAGAGGAAGGCTGTCAAATAAGCCAAGCGAGGCTAAGAAGAAGCATAAAATGAGACAGTACAGTCATGATAGTACTGTACCTAAAAGTGAGCAGTGATGAGAGTATGAATAACTATACCAGAGAGCAGACATGCTAAAGTACAGTACCGGTGCTTTTCGCTCCTCTCCCGTTGGTCACTCGTTAGAACTCGCGCCTCTATCTAGGCCAACATTCAGTATAAGAGATAACTGCACCCTCCTATCTTCCCCTACCCCGCTTTATCCATTCCTAGCCAGCAGCATTCCTAGATCGAAGTGAAGTAAGCTTTCTTTATACTTGTGCTGCTATCCGGCTTATAGGTCTTAGAGCAGAAAGAGGGTCTTCGAATGAAAGTAGTATTCCGATTCGATCCGAGCTCTCTTATGGAATTGCCCATTCAATGAGCATTCTCAATATTATGCCTTGAAGAGGACTTGAACCTCCATGCTCTTTAGCACAAGATTTTGAGTCTCACC